>JZKD02S1702814.1:0-49965 GCA_000966675.3 Picea glauca
CGGCATCGGCATCAGCTGGAGAGGATTCTGAGAAATCTGTCGAATTCGCCAGAGATCATCTGTAAATCGGCCATTCTCTCCTATGTATTGTATTCTTTTGGTAAGACTACCATGGGGAATTTAATTGCACGACAAGGACGGCATAAGCACCAGCACGAGAGGAATCCGAGAAATCTGTCGAATTTGCCAGAGATCATCTGTAAATCGGCCATTCTCTCCTTTGTATTGTATTCTTTTGGTAAGACAACTATGGGGAATTTAATTGCACGACAAGGACGACATCAACATCAGCACGAGAGGAATCTGAGAAATCTGTCGAATTTGCCAGAGATCATCTGTAAATTGGCCATTCTCTCCTTTTTATTGTATTCTTTTGGTAAAACTACTATGGAGAATTTGATTACACGACAAGGACGGCATCAGCACCAGCACGAGAGGAATATGAGAAATCTGTCGAATTTGCCAGAGAAATGTATATCGGCCATTCTCTCCTTCACTACTCCACGCGACGTTTGCAGATTGGCAGCCGTGTCTACAACCTTCAGATCTGCGGCATATTCGGACTCTGTCTGGAATAAATTCCTTCCTCGGCAATGCTACCAGATCCTACCCAAGGCAGTCACCCCCGTAGCATTCGCTTCAAAGAGAGAACTCTACTTTCGCCTTTGCAAATCGATTCTCATAGACGGGGGAACAAAGGTATACCTAAATCTCTTATTATGTCCATTATCGCTTCATTTGAAAATATTCATATTCCGCTGGAACAACAACAGATATTTTGGCTGGAGCGATCCACATCGAAAATAGGCTACATGTTATCTGCAAGAGCAATACGGATCATCTGGGGTAGCGACCAAGGCTATTGGTGTTGGGCATCTCAAGACGATTCCAGGTTTGGTTTGTTTAGGTTATTAATCTTGTTATTATTAATTTTTTTCAAGTTGTTTGTTTAACTCTGCAAAAGCATTCGAAGGATTCTTCTGCGCTCAATTGGAGGAGACCCTGAAACAAATGATATGTTGTCGTTATGGATTGTGGGTTCAGATTCGACGAGGTTGCGGAGTTATTAAGGGTTTGTTGGTTGGAGTTCGGGGGAGAAATGGACTGCAAACTTTTGTCTGCGGATACCGAGTACAGGGTGGTGTTTGTGCTTAAATTAAAAGCTGACTCCGGTGGGTGGAATGGGCAGACAATGCAATTTTTTGTGACCACGCCAGAGGGAGAAGATATTAACTCAGAGCAGCCTTTGTTGGAAACGGAGTTGCTTGCAAATGACGGATGGATGGAAGTGGTTGCGGGCGAATTCACAGTAAGACCAGCAGAAGATATTGAAGATAATTCTTCTTCTTCCATGTCATTTGGTATGAAAGATCTCTCGAGCTGTTGGAAAAGTGGGCTTCTTATAGATGGAGTGAAGATTGAACCCAAGTCCACATAATGGCTTTTATTTTGTATATCACACTGTTCAAGTGTTCTGGTTGGTTTTCAACCCTTCTAACATAATGACATTTCGTGCTTCAATGTAACCTGGTAATCACGTTAGAAATGTTTTCGATATCGGAAACAATCACATGGGAAAATGTATTTAAAGAAAGAAAATTAGAGAACATTGCAGTCAGGACTTCAGGTATGATTCCTTTCAAGAGATAAATTGTTATCGGAGAATCCAGCGTCTGTCAAAAATAAGTGACTTGAGATTTCAGTTATTCCGGATGTTCCACGGAAATCTACGTTTCGAATAAGTACGGATTCGAAACTGGGATTATATTGATGTAGGTTAAGTTTTTTTTATGAAATGATGATATTTTTGGTCAGTCACAATTTATAGATTTGAGTGGTTACTTTTGTACAATCAAAATAGCACAGGGTTTTTAGGGTTTTCAATATGCTGAATCCATTTTTTAAATAAATTTTGAACAACAAAAAGTGATTCGTATAAATTTATATACCTTCTAGCTAAAAACCAACAACTAAACAAAACCTTATTGAAATCCTAGTTTCCAATAAAATCTGGGCCTTTCAACACAAAAACTCATAAATTTTGTCCCACATATTTGTATTTGAAATTTACATTTAAAAAAATTTATATTTTAACCTGGTAAGAATACAGGGATGTACCTTTACCAAGGGCTCTCACAGACACTAATAAAAATTCTGTTAATTGAAGTTTCTGGTATTAGTGTTTTTCGTTTTGATTTAAAAGTAACTGTTGAGATTTATTTACAATGGTCCTACTGCAACCGTTCTATACTCTCCGCCTAAGTTGATTTGTTTCTATGGTTTTCCGTTGTGTTTACAAAAAGCAGTATTAATTTGACATATTGAAAGATTGAAAAAAATTAATTTAAAATTTGATAAATTTAATTCATAATTGGTTGGGAGAGAATAATATTTTTAAGCTGTTTTGAAATTATATTTTTTGGTTTTGAATGGGAATAATACTTTTCTGTGAATACTTTTTTGAGGTTTTGAAATTATATTTCTGCTCGGGAGATATTTTATTTTTAACATTATATATCTGTTGTTTTGAACTGGAATAATAGTTTTCTTTGGTTTATTTTTTGCTTCTTCAACTAGTTGAGCAATTGAAAATGTGAAATGAGGTGAGTCACTTTTTACTTTGATTGAATTTTAATTTTAAATATATTTATAATCTATTAAAGTAAAGAGATTTAAATATATTTTGATTATTTTTTATTTTAAGTTTTATAAGTAAAAGTTGATTTGAGAGATAATAATTAATATCAGTAGAGAAGAGAGATGCCAAAATCCAAATAGAGTTAGAATCATAGGCAATGATTGATAAAAAAATTAAAGATACCATTCAAACTCAATTAGAGGATAGATTCTTAGGGTTCAAGAGTGAATTGCAGACAATGAAGGATAGGATTCAAGAAATGGAAAAACATAGACAATCAACCCAAGGAGGAGTTGAAGAAAATCACAACTTGAGAGATAGGATTAAAGAGCTAGAAGAAAAACTAACCAACAATTTGACCCTTAGTAATATGGAAAATAAATTGAATATCAAACCCATCAAAGAGGAAATGAATAAGCTAATCGAACTAGACCATGAGCATGAGCTGAACAAAAGAGCTTTGAACCTCACAAATTTTGGTATAAAAGAACAACAAGAGGAGGATAGACTAGCAATAGTAAAAGAATAATTAAATAATAAATCACAAATTGATACAACTTACCTCATAGAAGTAAGTTGTAAGTTGTAATGACCATAAATATAGCATACTTAGTAAATCTTTGAGCTTAAAAAGGTCAGGAATATTTATAAATGAAGACCTCATTCCCGAAGACCAAGCTGAATTAAGGAAGGCAGTTCAAAAGGTAAAAGAAGCCAAGAAATAAGGAAAATGGACATCAATTAGAAATTAAAAAGCTATTGTTAGGGATAGAGACAAGAAAGATAATAATAAATAGGAATTTGGGACACGGGGGATCCTTTTTTTGAATTGCCATGGCTTTCTATGACGCAAAGGTCCTATGATAAATTGGATCTTGAGTGATATTGATATTATCTGTCTACTTGAAACTTGGGAGCATGAGGAGTCTAAGGTCCCTCACATAGAAAGATTTGTCTTGTGGTCGACATGGAACAAAAAATCCCACCATAGAGGGATAGGAGGCATAACTTGTTATATTAGAAAGAGAATTTCTCTTCACATTCAACTTCATAAAATTGACCCTCTCAATCAATACATTTGGATAGAAATTTCAGACACCAATGCTAAGAAGATATATACATCAACTTGTTATTTTGCACCTATTTAGAACAAGATATCTATAGTTTGAAAAATGAAGGTAATATCCTCCTGCTAGGAGACTTTAATGCTAGGAATACAACTAAACAAGCTACTCTTTTAAGTATTGATTCCAACCATAACCCTTTATGGCTAGATGAAGACCTTGTTTTATCTAATAGCTACAAAAGAAGCTCTAAATACCTAATTGAGAATTTGTTTGGTACTGAGTTGGTCAAGCTCTGCAGCTCTCAAGACCTAATAATTTGCAATGGAGTAATGAAGTGGCCAAAATCCAACCARATGACTTGTATTCATGGGCTAGGTAGTAGTGTTTTAGATTATGTGATATATGATATCCCCATTTCCAACCAAATAACAACTTTTGACCTTTTAAATGACCATGAGCCTGACTCTGATCATAAACATTTAACCCTAAATCTAAAATTTTCCATGCATAGGAGCGCCATTGAAGAGAATTCTGATAATCAAAGGAATTTGTGTTTTGACAAAAGTAAAGTTGACATTTTCCTAAAGGATTTAAATAGTAAATTAAATCTCCTAACTTATAAGGACAACATTTAAGAACTCTATCATAATTTTATAACTACCCTTTCCACTACTATTAACATGTTCTCTTTCAAGGTGTCTTATAAAAAGAATAATAGAACGACCAACACTTGGTATGATAAAGAATGCAAAATTGCTAGGAAAGCCATTAGGGATGCTTCTAATGAGTCCTTAAAACTCGATAAGATCAATACATACAAATCCCTAATTAAAAGGGAAAAAAATGAACTATATCAATACAAGGCAAGAGAAACTTTCACAACTATATAAGCTGGATCCTAAGAAGCTCTGGAGCCAAATTCTAAACCACAATACTAATGAAAATAATGGGATTCCCTTCAGGGACTAAAATTCCTACCTTAAAAGTCTTTATGAGTTCCCTAATTCCATGGACACCATTCATATTATTCCTAGAAAGGAAGAATTTGTTTCTTTAGATGACATAGAGTTCGGGGTTAAGGGACTTGAAAATGAGAAAGTTAAGGATATCGACGACTACCAAGCTAAAATTTTTAAAATTGGAGGGCCAATCCTTATCCCTCACATACACAAACTCTTCAATTTAACAATCAAACAGATCTTCCTTAAACCCTGGACGCAAAGCCTCATTGTTCCTATTTTTAAAAATGGGGATAGAAACATTCCCTCTAATTATAGGACCATTATGATTAGCCAGATTTTAGCCAAGCTTTATGGAATTATATTGGAAAAGAAGATTAGCCTTTGGCTAGAAAGTCACGGTAAAATAAATAAATTCCAGGTTGGGTTTAGGAGATATCATTCAACTTTGTACCATCTTGTTACCTTTAGGATCATTACAGAGGAGTTCTGCAATACTAAAACCAATATTTTTTGTTGTTTTGTTGACTTTAGAAAATCTTTTAACATGGTTCCCAGGAAAAACCTTTGGAATAAGTTGGAACAGATAAAAGTTCCTCTCGAGTTGAGGGTTGTTGCAATAAGGATGTATGAGAACGTTATTGTTATTTTTAAAAACACTGAGGGTTGGTCAAAAGATATTAACTGCAATATCAGAGTCAAACACTGTTGTCCCTGGTCCCCTACCCTTTTTGGCATATACATTGATAAGTTAGAAGATTTCTTGGAAAAAATAGGTTGTGTCGGCCCTACACTCACTGGTATAATCATCAATCTTCTTCTTTACACCAATGATATTGTTCTTATGGCAAGGAGTCCCCATGATATTGAAAACCAACTAAGAATCCTCAATGATTTTTTCTCCAATATGGCTATGACTCTTAATATTGATAAGAATAGGGTCATGATTATTAAATCCAATAAGATCCCTTATGATACCTTCGTATATGAAAACAACAACTTAGAGGAAGTGACTTCATACAAATATCTTGGCATTGATATTCACCACAAACTCAATTGAAATTATATCATTGAGAAAGGGATTATTGGGGGATGGAAAGATTATTATTGGCTTGAAAACAATTGTAAATCAGTTGATCTTTGGAGTTGGGATAAAAAGAAACTCCTCTTTGAGAATCGTGTTACACATGTTATTCTTTATGGATGTGAAGTATGGAGTTGTAGTATCTCTCGTGAATCTTGGAGAAAGATAGAGCAAACACAAAAGAATTTTATAACCTATAATCTCAAAATTAAAGGAAATATTCCCTATCCCATCATCCTCTTAGAAACAAGCCTCTCCCTCATTGAGAGCATGGCTATGACTAGATACCTAATGTATAAGAACAAGTTAAAAAACATGGAAGACAAGAGGCTTCCTAAATTTGCTTCAAAATCGAGTCATAACCACCATCGACTCAAGCGAGGATGGAATAAATATGCTTGGTCTTAGCTAAACTATTGGGGAATCATGGAAGACACCATTTTGCAGAATAAAGATACTATTAAAAAAACGTCAGATCAAAATTTAAGGAGAAAATGTGGTGTGATAAAGAGTTAGAGGAAAAAATAAAATTAAGGTATTATAAGGATGTAATCAATCCTAATCTAGAAGATCAAAATTATCTATCTATTTTGCCAAGTGTAAAGAAAAAAATAAGCATTGTTAAGATAAAAACAAATTCTCATGAGCTCCATAGTGAAAGTGGGAATTGGTCAATTCCTAAAACACCATGGGATGAAAGAGTGTGTCACCTTTGTGACACTAAGAATGTTGAAGATGAAAATCACTTTCTCTTAGATTATACAACATATACTCATATTAGATATCATTTTCAAAATATTTGTCACACTACCAACCTTCCTAACCTCTTAACTCAACAAAAGTATGGTGATCTTGGAAAGCTTCTCTTAATGCTTTTTAAGCACAAAAACAAAATTCTAAAGAATCACAAGTAATCACTTACCCTCTTAAGGTCCGATAGACCTATTCGATCTTAGTGGACTTTAATCATCATCATCATCAACATCATCAGTTTGACTAATTTCATTGTTTATGTGCTAAAATATTTGTATTTGACATTTATATTAAATTAAAATTGAACATATTTGTATTTAACATTTATATCAAATTAAGTTTAATGTCATAAAGATGTTGGGATAGGTATGTTATACATTTTGATTATTTTAGAACTACAATTTGAAACCTCTAGGGTGTAATGAATGATAAGAAACGACAACTGGACAATTAAATACAAATGGTTTATGGTTTTGTTATGCCTATTTATTCAATGCCAAGGTTGAAGAAAAATTGAGTGTGAGTTTTATGTTACTATTATGCTACCAAAATTTCAATCCTTAAAACTTTTGTTCACAGTACAAAGATTCTATAATGTATTCTAACCATTTCATTGTTGAATAATACATTGATCATGCTTTAAAGTGTGGGTTTTTTTTTTCAAAAGGGTTTTCCGCAAGAGATCATTGTCTAATGGTTGTATGTTTATGTATTTTTTATTATTGCACCAATGTTTATTTAACTATGCACATGATTCTCTAATTGATTAGTGTAAGTAGCATATTTTATACCTTTGCTCACATCCTATCAAAGGTGGTAGGGACAAGGTTTTTGGATCTAATATTGGTTTGAGTGGGAATTTACACAGAGGTAAATATTGTTGCAATGAAATTGTAGTGTTCCTTAACCGTTGAAAATTGAAACACAACCAGGTATACAAATAATATAATTGAAAATTAATTAGAAACAAGAGACACTAGGATAAAATATGTAAATATATTTTTGTATATTGATAATGAAAAACATAATACAATGTTCATTTTCCTCTTAAGGTGAGGCGACCTTCCACTAAGTAGATATCCAAATACACAACGCAAGACAAACATTCCATAGTATCCTATTTACTTAAATAGTTTTACATAGAAAAACCCTAACTACTTGTGGTCCCATCACTAATGGGTACCAACTACCTAGCGGGCCTCACAAAATGGATCCTTTTACATTGAATAACTATCGACTACTATCCAATGAGAGTTATTGAAAGATGACGGTTTCATACAATAAATAATCAAATCCTATGTAGCCTATTGTAATGAGGTTAAGGTAGGACTCTAACATGTCCTAACCCTTCAAAAATAACATTTTCCTAAAGGATAAATATGAGGAAATTATTGCAATATTATGTTTGGTTCCCATGGGGCATATTCACATGACATGTATTTCCACCAGATCAATACTTCATTGATCATGTATTGGTGTAATTGATGCTATCTAGTATCTAGTACTGATGCTAGATTAAACCAAATGGAGCCTTCTGCATCAAGTTCTAGTAGGACAATTTTCACCTTGTACAAGACACATGAAATACTGGATGAATCTTTGAGTGGGATGGAAGAGCTATTTTGTAGACCACTTGTCCAATGCACACTATATTGATTATTATTTTCTTGCACAATTTCATCATTTCCTATTTTACAATCCCCATAATTAGTCACTATAGTAAACAACCTGCCAATTAAGAATTCTAAACAACATATAATCCCAAGAATTACTAGAGAAATTACAAAATAAGTGAAATACATGAATATCCCAACAAATTATTGGATCTTAGATTTGATAATTGAAAGGGTTTGTGATTATCCAACATGGTTATCCTTTGTGACTCTGTTTGTACAACACATGCCATTCTTCTTCTATATGTACAACAAACATTCATTAAATTTGTCCCCGCATAAAGAGAAATAATAATTGTTGCATCACTACATTGTTGGTTCATTTCTAATAAACCTTTCGAGAAATTAAAATTTCTCTCATTTTCATCAGTGATTTCTTCAAAATTGTGAGAGTATCTTGGAGCTTGTAATTGTTTTGCTTCTGAAGTATAGAAATGTATAGTTAAAAATATATCATAACTATAACTATTTTGTGTCTCATAGACATAATTTCCATTAGTCATTTTATATTTGAACTTGGAATTCTTTATAGAAATTTCTAAAGCTTGGCGTACATCGTTGCAGGACCAAATTTCTACTAAGATAACTATAGTAAAGTTATCCAACTCATTTTTTGGATAAAAAATCGAAACAAGTCAATATAATAAGCCTCGTGGAATGGTTCATTTTTCAAAGCCAACATATCTAGAACAATAATGCCAATACATAATATTGGTTGTAACTTAGAAGGAAAAGAGTGCAAAAGTGTTGAAAAAAGTCTAGGGCCCCCAAAAAGACAACCAAATTCAAAATTGTTGTCAACTTGTTGTATGTTTGTCGATGCATCTATTATTCTGTCGAGGACTCCACATGCTTGTTTAGAAATGGACTCTATTTTTGTACTTTATGTTCCTTTTACATAAGTAGACCCTGCCGCGGTCTTACATAAGTTGTAAAATATGATATCATTAATTTCATAATGGTCGAGAATATTGGATGTGGTTAGTATCTTTTCATTTAGTTTCTCATCATGACTTTGGAAATATGTAACCATTGAATCCAATATTGTTCTATTGGTTTTCAATTTTGAACAATAATATTTTAATTTTATGGCATCGGTTGGATGGTTTGGTGGAATAGAAAACCAAATGGTTCCATCCAATAGATTATCTGCTACAAAAGCAATTTCTTCATTTCTTAGTCCCTGAAAGGGATGAAGAGAAGCAACATTCAAACTTTGTAGATTATTTGTCTTGTAGTTCTCAAAATCAAGTTGGCTTGGAGAACACTTCAATGTACCTAATTGGTAACAAGTAAAAACAGTGTCCCATTTATCCAAAGTAGGTGGATAAATATATAAGAGAACCTTTTTATCATTAAAATTTTTAACTGAACAATCGAATAATGAGCACAACACTTCATCATCAACCTGTTAAAAAATATAAATATAAACTAATAAGAATTCAATGTAGATATGAAAATATAAGATAGATTTTGAAATCAAATAAGTCCAATTTATAAAGTAATGATATTTCTTTCTAAAAATGAAAATATATTACTTATATTGTCAACTTCGATAAATCACAATTTTTAATCTGTTAGAATATGAATGGATTTGCTCATTTTACCATAGAAAATATCACTATTGTCACCCAACCATAGGCCGAAGCCAACCTTCGAGCACCTTAACCTTGACAGAGAATCACTTCGGAAGAAAACCCTAGGACAGATATCCAAACAAAGGGTAGCACACCTTTCTATAAGGATAGCGCACCAAACAAGAGTTGATCACATAGTCCAAACCATAACCAAGAGATAGTCCAAGCCAAAACGTAATCTTCTAGCTGTAGCAGCTGCAACGACAACTCTCCTCCAAACTTGCGCAAAAACTAGCTAACTATAGTGCACACAAGTGAGCTCTGCAGTTCTGAAAATGCATGCTAAAATGAAGACTGGCCTCCTGTATTTATACTAATTCTGGCTAACTGCCTGGGCTGAATTCTTATTCTATGTACCTATTTACTCAGTATATAATATTTCTTATGGTCAACTTCTTCTTTTGGAGGCTAATAACCTAATAGAAGTTATCCCTTGAGCTGAATTGTCTTCTAGGGTCATTAGCCAACTCATTAGGGTTTCTTCTTGCTTCCCAAAATATTTTATTCTCGTCAGGTTTACATGTGGAGGTAAATACCTCCCACAGCTACCATAATATCAACACTCCCTCCTAGCTAGGGAGGTATTTGAAGGTAATGGTCTCGAGTAGAAACATACCATTAACCAGTAGCATCATCATAGTCGTATAGACTATCTCATGACTAGATCATGAGCACCATCATCACCATCAATGTCATCAGCTGCATCATCTCTCGAAACCATACTCCATCTGAGTAATTAGACATGATGTTGGATAAGTCACTCACTCCTCAGAGTGACACAAGAGCCATTATTCTAATCCGAACATATGTCCTATAAGAATAAATGTCCTGAACCATTTTCCATCTAGGAAATCTCTTTCCATTGATCATCCATCTAGCTGATAATCATTTCCAACACTGTTGATAGTCTTCAAGACAACCAGAACAATATCATTCAATAGAACACAAGTGTGTCTATCCATAGTAGTACACAACTACAATCCAATGGTACACTACCACACCAAGTAGAACACAAGTACTTGATCAGTGACATATAGTCACAAACAGTGGAACACATCCACCACAATAGTATACATCTACTGTCTAGAGACATACAGTCTTCATAACAATCATCTGATATCAACCTGCACAGAAACAATGTTGTGATATAAATTTAATCATCTAGGCCATTCTTCCACTCGCATCTGTGAGATGTGGAAGAGCATTTTCCCCCAGAAGGTCAAACATCAATGATGAGATATCTGGACTATTCTTCTCAAGCAAGGAAGAATAATTGTCCTAATTTCTGAGCCTGGGCCATTCCTCTGACACTAAACAAAGTGTAACCTGGAGAGAATGAGTCTTCCCTAAGGAATGCCTATCCCTGATTGTTGAACCTAGACCATTCCCCACCCTAAGTCATTCCTTCGGCACTAAACAAAGTGCAACCTGGAGAGAATGAATCTTCCCTAAGGAATGACTGTCCAGAACATTTCCTAAGGAAATGACTGTCTTGCACCAGCCTCCAAAAAGGACCATTCTTCGAAACTGCTCACAACTGTGAGCTTCGAAAGAATGATTTTCCGGCGAGGTGGGCCAGTCTTCTTGAGTAACCCTTAAGAAGAGAGACTGCCCTAGACCATTCCCCATGTTAACCACAATGGGAAATCATTGTCTATGGTACATCATCAATCCATCGAACCATTTTCATTATGAAAATGATCGTTCAATCTGGACCATTTTTCGAACTGGAAAATGCCTGCCCATTAGAAATCACAAACCACTTTCTGAACTGGAAAGGAACTGCTCATCCTGGACCATTTTTCGAACTGAAAAATGACTTTCCATAAATCAATAACACATCAATGCTCCGTCCCAACCTGGGAGTCATCTATTCCTTTTTCAATAGGGAAGTCGTCTCCACGAGCTCCAGCTTGAGTGCACAAACTCTTTCATCTTGGATAGAGGATTTACCACTTATCTTCTCATCTATATATATATATATATATATATATTGGAGAACCACTTCTTTTTTATGGACTTTATCATGGAGAATGTAATTCTTTATCTCAAAGTAATTCGGTCTTTCTAGAACATTGGTTTTCTCTGAAGGCTTCATATAGCTCTGATCAATATAGTTTATTATTATTGGATTCATCTTTTGTTTTCATTAGATCATAACATCGTGGAAAGGCTCAAACTGGAACATATCCATGTGGAACTTCTTCTGTCATCATGAGATCTTTGTCATGGATTGACAATCCATCATCCTGATCTTCTGAGTAATCATTCAGATACAATATATCTGTTATGTAAAGTCTTCACCACGCTTTTGTTGTGCATTGGAGGTTCTCCACCAAGTTGTCTTCTTCCATCTACATACAAGGGTCTCTTTCTGGTATACCTCAAGGCATTGAGGTTTCTCTACATATGCTCTTTGTTCAATTATTCTGGAGAACAGTCTTTGCATTCATATGATGTCAATTCCAACCTATGGATATTGCAGACGATATAATGGCTCATGTAGAGATATATCTGGTTTACTGGAACAAGTAATCATCATAGTCTTCTCCTTCATTCTTGGAATCTTTATGTTCTTCCTCATGTTTCTCTTTAGATCTTGGGTCCTTGGATTTTTCTATAGATTCCATGCTCTGAAGATTCCATCTTCTTCCTTTCATCATAGAATCATGGATCTGGATGGATAACTAGGGATACTATAAGGATTCTTTTCGAAGAAGACTTCTTCTAAGGTCAAACTGAACACGTACTGCTTTTCATGGCTGCTACCATGGATATATACTTTATCATCTTCAATGGATCATAGGATTAGCTCCCTCCTAATTATTTCTTCATGTATGAATGAATGCTCTTATTTTGTTGATATATAATCGACTCCCTCCATCTAGGAGATTCCACGCTTTCGTCTGCATCCTTATTTCCTTCTACAAAGTGTTACAAATCTTTTTCCAATTTCCTCTTGATTGTTGACTTATTTCTATCTTGACTTCTTCTAGGTTTCTTTCTGATTTTTGCTTATCTTATAGCTTGTCTTATAGTCATAGTGATAGCAGTCCTTATCTTGTTGTTCTTCCATAAGTATAGTTTCTCTTTGAACATATTATCTTCTAAGAAATAGATATGCAAGATATATACCAAAAACATGGTATGTACAAGAACTATGAGTATTGTTACCTTGTCTTAGAAGAAGAAGTTTGTTTTGTCCTTCTTGGTCTTCTTTGTAGGTTCATTTTCTTCGTCAACTAATGCTTTGTGTGTCTCCTTCCTTTTCTTTAGATTGAGACAATGATTCTTGTAGTGACCATACTTTCGACAGTTGAAGCATTGTATTTCTAACATATCTTTCTCTTGATTTGGCTTCTTCCTTGAGCCAAACTTCCTTTTGGTTCTTGAAGTTCTTGAATCTTACTGTGAAGGCTTGATCATCGTATTTATTTTGGGGTTTCTCTTTTTCATTGATCCTTGATTCTTCTTGAGCACAACAAGTCCAAAGTTCTTCAGATGTAGGATACTCCTTCCTTGTGTTCATGCTTGTGGCAAATGCATCCCACGTCTTAGGAAGACCATTGAGTACTATGTTTACCAATTCCTTCTCTGAAATGATCTCTTCAATAGCTTTTAGTTGATCTCTTAACTGAGATATTCTCACAAAGTATGATGTTATAATGTCATCATCATTCATATTCATGTCATGGAGCTCATTCTTCAGACTCATTACTTGTCCAATGTTTCTGAATGAGAAGAGGTTTGTTAGGGAATCATACATATTCTTCGATGAGTCAAGATGGGATATGTAGGGTATCAAGTGGTATTTTATAGAGTCCACTACAATACTCATGGAATTGATGTCACCGTATTTAAAATTCTCCATAACTGCAACGTTCTGCGGTTCCTTCTCTTTACCTTCTTCAAACTCTGGTTCCACGATCTTTCCTTTCATGATATCCAGAACTTTATTCTTGGAAAGGATGAGGTCAATCCTTTTATTCCAAACTCTGAAGTTAAACACTCCATCTAAATTGTTTTTTGACTTCATAGAGTAAGTCATGGCTTCTTTGACTTGGTCAACCCTAGATTTGACCAAAAACACAAACTTGGCATCTTATCTTGCTGAGAGTACCAGGAGATGTGTTGGGATAGGGTGCACTGGTATATCCAGAAATTAGTTCAATCCCTTCACTTAAGGTGCCGCAATGAGAGGGTTGGGGTTTCTACAACTGCACCTGCTAGTAACCCTAGCAGCAATGCTTTGGTGACTGCTTCTGCTAGAAACCCTAGAGGAAGTTCTTCAATGAGCTTAATATCCTTATGTCTATGCTCCCTTCCAGTGGTTAGACTGAATGAACGAGGTTTTGGGCCCATAACCTATTAGAATATGAATGGATGTGCTCGTTTTACCATAGACAATATCACTATTTTCACCCAACCATAGGCTAAAGCCACCCTCCGAGCACCTTAACCTTGAAAGAGAATCACTCCGGAAGAAAACCCTAGGCTAGATATATAAACAAAGTGTAGCGCGCCTTTCTCCAAGGATAGCACACCAAAAAAGAGTTGATCAGATAGTCCAAACCATAACCAAGAGACAGTTCAAGCCAAAACGTAATCTGCTAGATGCAACAGCAACAATGACAGCTCTCCTCCAAACTTGTGCACAAACTAGCTAACTGCATTGCGCACAAGTGATCTCTTCAGTTCTGAGAATGCCTTCCAGAATGAAGATTGGCCTCCTGTATTTATACTAATTCTGGCTAACTCCCTGGGTTGACTTCTTATTTTGGGTACCTATTTACTCAGTATATAATATTTCTTCTGGTTGACTTCTTCTCTTGGAGGCTAATAACCTAATACAAGTTATCCCCTTGAACCAACTTGTCTTCTAGGGTTATTAGCCAACTCATTAGGGTTTCATCTTACTTCCTGAAATATTCTATTCTCATCAGGTTTACATGTGGAGGTAAATACCTCCTGCAACTACCATAATATCAACATAATCATCTATGTAAACTAGAGATACATGCAATAATAAATATTAGAGTGAAAAAATCATTAAAATTATTGACCATGTCTTCAATTGTCTTAGAATATCCAATCCTCCTTTTCTTTAATTTTCCATTGGCAACTAAGAAATATCTTACAGACCGCATCCAATCAATGAATGGAGTTTTGTAGAACACCTTATTTTCATAATTTAGTTGACAACAAATATGAATCACTTCACTGGGTTCAAGTGATGTCTCCAAGAATCGAGCATTATGTTCTGTATGCTTTTTCTTTGCCTCCACAGATACACTATATTTAGGATTTCCTAAAATTTATTTATCTTCTTGAATGGTGTGTTTTCCATCAATTATCCTAAAGTTTATGTTCTTAGCATCTATATCTGTCTCATTTACAATTTTTATAGGGTTTACCAATGGATCCAACTCATTGATATCGAATGGAATCAAAAGAGCATCTGGCAATGATGTTTGAAATTTCTCTAGGAATGATTTCACTAATACTTGAACATTTGAATCATCTCCCGATTTCAATTTAAATAATTTGAGGGCTTCCGTACATCTTTCAACATGCACCTTTCAACTAAAGGTGCTTGAAAATAAATAACAGTTCTTGAAAGTTGCATGAATTTCATCACATTGGTATGCAAGATTCGTTGTTTGAGATTCAAATTTCTTAGCTTTCTGAAAATTTGTTGCAGGATTGAAATCAATTTCTACAATTCTCTCTTCCAAGTTAGTTAAATATAGTCTCCTCAAAGAAAGTAATTGAGCATCAAGTTTATCATTTGTTATTTTATTAGGTACTTTACCTTCTTGTTACAAATAAATAAGCACAGATGATGTTTGATTACATCTCACATAGCGATATTTTAGAACAACAATAATACATTCTAAAAGATCTATGAAACTCTTTAAACTAGATTTATTGAAGCTCTCATAACTATCCAACTTGAACTTTGAATTCTTTATTGTATTTTGCAACTCCTTACTTCAGGTTTCAATGAAATCTGATCTAAATTTGGTGTACTCCACTTGACAATAAACTGATTTTACTTCACTTTCTTTAATAACCTCCAATTGAAAGTCAATGTGACTATGTTTATGAGCACAGCAGTTAACAATTATTCCTAATATATCTGGATTTTTTCCATCAATGGATCTAAATAGATACATATCTAGAAACATATTCATGGTGTTAGCGATCAAAAACGCACTGGCATTTTTGAAAGAACTATGCCTAATCTTGTAGGGAAAATTTGACTAGCTTCCCGAGCTCCAAATGTAGATCTGAAAGCACCATTGGAAATCTTAGGATTTGTAGATGTCGATCGACTATTTAAGCATGCAAAACGGGCTCTCCATGACTGAGAAATTTGATTTTGAAAAAATTTGTGCTTTCACCAGCGCAGCAGGCAGAATTTTAACTAGTTAGCTGGTGAAAGCCCCGCCTTTCACCAGCTAAGAAGCAAATTTTCGGGTAAATTAGCTGGTGAAAGCCTGTCACGGCCAGAATAGGTGAATTTTTGCCCAGATCGGGATTTCTTGGGTTTGAATGGTTGGAAATCTTCTTCAATAAGCTGGTTGTGAATTATCAAATCAAAATTTGAAGGCCATTCTTGGAGATGAAAGTCAAAAGGGAATTTTTTGACTAGATTTGGTGATTTTCAAGGGAAAAATGATAGGAATTTTTGGCACACATCATCAAATTCGAATTCCGCTTTCAAAGGAACAGATCAAAGAGCCTTGGAAGGCTAAGCTACACTTCATCAACTTTCAACCAATGTTTGAAGACCAAAAGATAGAGGTTGACCTCATTTTGAGGATCTCTCCTTATCTTTTGTAAATCAGTTTTGACTTTCTATTTTTAGAATATCAGATCCATTGTTTTAGGATCTGAAACTGATTGTAAAAGGCTATAAATACCCAGCTTTTCTAAGAGTCAGGGGGTTCAATTTTGGATACTCTTTGGCTATTGTACTAAGACACTTATTCTTCAATACATAATCAGTCTTCTTTTGTTGTTAATGACATATTTCTTCATCTATTCCATGTTCTGTACTTTATTTCAGTTTAGCTCAGCTATTAAGAACTGTCATCTTCTTATTTAGCTCATAAACTTGAACTAAAGGAATTCTTGTTGGCTTGTATGATCCTACACACTGTTGTACTTGATTATCTAGATCAGTTTTCTCCATACCTTTTGATATTACTCTATCTGTTCATTGATTCCTAAAAGAACTTTTTCATTCGATTGCATTGTGAGTTGTCTTCTCATTAGCTACTCTCTATTATCCCATTGATCCACACTTTCATTGTTCATGATTTATAAAGTTACCAAGCATCCTTAGCCTACAACCCTAAGGAGTTTATTGGGGTGATAACACATGGGACTTTCTATTTGAACATACCAATCATCCACAATGTCATATTTATTGGATGCATTGTACTTCTTAATCATTTCAAAAGTAGAAGTAGAAATTGATGGTGAAACTGCAATTTGAGTTGCATGAATTTTTTGTTTTTTGAATGATGGTTGTAGCATTTCTCTTCTTTTGGAGCCAAGGGACTCTAAAAACAACAATAATAAATTATTATCATAAATCAAAATGAAATTATAATTATAAATTTTATCATATAATTTTCTATTGAAATTTGGAAGGACAATCTAATCTAACAATATCTAAAGGAGTATAAATAATATATAAAATATCGATACCAATTGGAGGAGGCATCATTTGTGCATTACTTTCTTTCCATTTTTTCTTCAATGCTTTACTTGGAATTTCAGATGCATTAGATTCCATAGTTTCTGAAAAAAAAATAGTTAAAAAATTTGTCTATAATTTTAATGAATGGAAAAAACATGCAATAACAAGCATTAATAAAGAACATTTTAATACATCAGTTTCATTTTCATGCACAAGACCAAACAAATTCATGTCCTATGCAAGGTTACTAGCCACAATGATATATTAAAAAACACCTGGTCTCAAATTGCATAGGAATATCGTTTAACTATTTGTAAATGAGTATAAACTAGATTTAAAAATGTCATACCAACTACAAGAGAATTGTGATGTGTCATATTTTCATTCACTTTTCATGAATTTTATTTTTATTTTTCAGTTGCACCATAGTTCTTATCATCTAAAAGTAATCTAAAAAAAATCAATATCACAATAATTTCAAGACAATTGAAAGAGCGTGAATTGAAAAATACAATCATTTTCTATAACATCTTATTTCATACATATGCACAACAATGAAGAAGTCCATTTCATACACAACCTTACTACAAGAAAAGAAATAGGCCAAAATTCATCAATCAACATCCATACAATAAGATATTGTCTAACCATTTGTAACAAAGTTTAAACTTATCTTGAAACTGCCATACCATTTGAAGAATATTTTTTGGGGGTATTTCTTGAGTTTTTTTTTTCCTTTGGTGCATCCTTTGAAATTTCACTCTCTTCATAGTCCATGATTTCTGAAAATAAGAATAAAAAACTATTACCGTAACCTGAAATTATTGAAGAAAACATGAATTTATAAATATTATCATTTCTTGCAACATTGTACTTATAACAAAATGAACATGAATAAAAACAAGTGTAGAGCCAATGACAATAGCTAACGATAATAATCCTTAGAACAAATACACTTCTAGATCATGCTTGTCATGCTTTTCATTGTTCCTAGAGGAAATACACCACCCATTAACTTTCCTTCTAGCAAAAGTGCATTGCCAACAACAACCTTATATAGTGAAATAAAACTACCTACTACTTGATTTCCATCTAAGAAAAGAACAACTGTAAATCCAACATCAATATTATATTTAAATTCAATTCTTATTTCATAGTGATATATCTTCTTCTCGTTCTCTAGATATGATAAAAAGACATCTCGAACAACACCATTCAATAGTGGGGAAGACAGTGCATGCTAGATTTCCCTCTTGCACAGGAAGAAGTGCATATCGAATAAAATCATCCCACCATGGGGGAAAGCTAGTGTGTGCTAGATTTCCCTCATTCAAATAAAATTTTTATCTCAAACAACATCATTTCATAGTAACATCATTCCACCAAGAACAAGCACATCTCGAACAAAATCATTCCACCATGACAGAAAGATAGTGCATGCTAGCTTTCCCTCTTTCCCAATCACAAGTGCATATCAAATAACATCATTCTATCATGGGGGAAAACTAGTGCATCCTTTATTTTCCTCTTTCACCAGAACAAGTTGATATTCAAAAAAAACATTCCACCATCAGCTAAAGATAACACATGCTAGATTTGTCTCTTACACAAGCATAAGCACATATCCAATAACATCATTCAAATGTGGTGGAAAGCTACCCCATGTTATCTTTACTGCTTGCACAAGCACAAAATCATATCGAATAACATCATTAAACCATGGGGAAATATATAGAGTGTGCAATCTTTCCCTCCATCACAAGCACAAGTTCATCTCGAACAACATCATTATACCATCAAGGAAAGCTAGTGTGTGCTAGATTTTTATAATGCACAAGCACAAGAATTTCTGAATAAGATTATTCCAGCGTGGGGGAAAGCTAGCATGCTCTAGCTTTCCCTCCTGCATAAGCACAAGTTAATAATTAATAACATCATTCCCCCATGAGGGAAAGCTATCACATGCTAGATTTTCCTCCTTCACAAGAACAGGTTCATCTCGAACAACATCATTCCAAAGTAGGCGAAAGCTAGGGCCTCCTAACTTTCCCTCCTGCAAAAGCACAGGTGCATCTGAAACAACATCATTCCAACATCGAGGTAAGATATCGAATGATATATTTCCCTCTTGAAAAAGAAAAATCACATCTCAAACAACATCATTCCACTATGGGAGAAAGCTAGCACATGTTATCTTTCCATTTTTCACAAGCAAAAATGAATCTCTCCCTCTACCAGAAGCATAAGCGCATCTAAAAAAAAAAAATTCCAACATCGAGGAAAGATAGCACATGATAGCTTTCCCTCATGCAAAAGCATAAGCGCATCTCACACAATATCATTCCACTATGGGGGAAAGCTAGTGTGTTTTGCCTTTCCCTTTTTCCCAAACACAAATGAATCTCAAGAAACATCAATCCACCATGTGGAAAGCTAGTGCATGCTATATGTCCATGTTGTGCAATTACAAGTGCATCTTGAGCAACATTATTTCATTGTGAGGGAAATTTAGTGCACGCTATCTTTCCATCTTAAACCAATGAATCTCAAGTAACATCATTCCATTGTGAGGGAAAGCTAGAACATGCCATTTTCTCTCTTGCACAAGCACAAACACATCTCGAGAAACATAATTCCATTGTAGGGGAAACCTATGACATGCTAACTTTCCATGTTGCACAAGTGCACCTCAAACAACATCATTCCACTGTGTGGGGAAGGTAGCATGTGCCATGTGGTAACTTTATCTCTTGCAAAAGCACAATCACATCTCCAACAAAATCATTCAACCATGGTGGAAAGCTAGCACATGATAGATTTTCCTCTTGAAAAATCACAACCATTTATTCAACAAGATTATTCCACTATGGGGGAGAGCTATGGAATTCTATCTTTCCCTCATGCACAAGAACAAGTGTATATTGAATAGCATCATTCCACCATGGGGGAAATCTAGCATGTGCTATATTTTTATCTTGCACAAGCACAAGCACATCTCGAACAACATCATTCAACCATGGGGTAAAGCTAGCGCATGCTAGCTTTGCCTCTTGCAAAAGCACACATACATATATAATAACATCTTTCCACCGTGGAGTAATTCTAGTGTGTGCTAGGTTTCTCTCTTGCATAAGAAAAAACACATCTCCAAGAACATCATTTGACCATGGTGCTAATCTAGTGCATGTTAGATTTCCCTCTTGTAAAAGCACAAATTCATATCGAATAAAATTATTCCACCATGGGGGAAAGCTAGTGTGTGCTACCATTCCCTCCCTCACAAACACAAATTGATCTTGAACAACATCATTACATCATCAAGGAAGGCTAGCGCGTGCTAGATTTTCTTCTTGCAAAAACACAAGCATTTTTGGAACAAGATTATTCCACCATGTGGGTAAGCTATCAAATAACATCATTGAACCAGCATGGGAGAAAGCTAGCACATGATAGATTTCCCTCCTTGACAAGCACAAGTTCATATAGAACAACATCATTCCAAAGTGGGGGAATGCTAGTCCATGCTAGCTATCCCTCTTGGAGAAGCACAATGTCATCTCCAACAACATCATTCCAACGTCAAGGAAACCTAAATTATGCTACCTTTCCCTCTTGCAAAAGTGAAAGAACGTCTCAAAAAACATCATTCCACTATGGGGGAAAGATAATGCGTGATAGATTTTCCTTTTACACAAGCACATCATTGCACCATGTGGAAAGCTAGTGTGTGCTACCTTTTTATGTTGCATAAGAAAAAGAACATATAAAACAACATCATTCCATTGTGGGGGAAAGCTAGGATGTGCTAGCTTTCCATATTGCATAGGTGCATATTTAACAACATCATTCAATTCTGGGGGAAATCTAGTGTGTGTTAGCTTTCTCTCTTGTAAAAGAACAATAACATCTCAATTAACATCATTCAACCATAGGAGAAAGCTAGTGCATGCTAGATTTCCTTCTTGCAAAAGCACAATTACATATTTAATAACATCATTCCATCATTTGGGAGATCTAGCGCATGTTAGCTTTCCCTCTTGCCCAAGCACAAGCACATGTCAAACAACATCATTCCATTTTGGGGGAAATATATCACGTGCTATATTTTCATATTACACAAGTGCATCTCGAATAACATCATTCCATTGTGGGAGGAATCTAGCATGCGCTATATTTGTCTTTTGCACAAGCACAGTGAAATCTCTATCTTTTCCTTTTCCCAAACACAAACAAATCACCAACAACATAATTGCACCATGTGGAAAGATAACACATGCTAGCTTTCCATTTTGCACAAGAACAAGTACATATTGAACAACATCATTCAATTGTGAGGGAAATCTAGTCCGTGTTGGATTTTCGACTACACAAGTGAATCTCGAGAAACATCATTCCATTGTTTTGGAAATCTAGCGTGTGCTAGATTTCTCTCTTACAAAAGAACAAACACATCTCGATCAACATCATTACATTATGGGGGAAAGCTAGCATGTGCTAACTTTCCATTTTTCACAAGTACATCTCTAACTACATTATTCCACCATGGGGGAAAGCTATCAAGTGATAATTTTATCTCCTTCACAACCACAATTTCATCTCAAAAAACATCATTCTAAAGTGGGGGGAAATATAGCACATGCTAGCTCTTCATCTTCCAGAAGCACAAGTGCATCTCAAAAAACATCATTCCAACGTCGAGGAAATCTAGCGCGTTCTATATTTCCCTCTTACAAAAATGTAAGTACATCTCGAGCCACATCATTCCACTATGGGGGAAATCTAGGGCGTTATAGCTTTCCCTTTTTCCCAAACACAAGTGAATCTCAAACAACATTAATTCACCATGTGGAAAGCGAGGGCATGCTAGCTTTCCATGTTCCACAAGCACAAGTGCATATTGAACAACATCATTCCATTGTGAGGGAAATCTATCTCCATATTACACCAATGCATCTCAAGAAAAATCATTCCATTGTGAGGGAAAGCTAGAATGTGCTAGATTTATATCTTGCACAACCACAAACACATCTCTAAGAATACTATTCCATTGGAGAGGAAAGCTAACGCATGTTAACTTTCCATTTTAAAGAAGTTCATCTCAAACAACATCATTCCATTGTGGGGGAAAGCTATCATGTGGTAACTTTCTCTCTTGCACAAGAATAAACACATCTCCAACAACATCATTTTACCATGGCAAAAAGATATTGCAAGCTAGCTTTGCCTCTTGAAAAAGCACAAGTATTTATTCAACAATATTTTTCCACTATGGGGGAGATCTAGGGAATTGTAGCTTTCCCTCTTGCCCAGGCACATGTTCAAATCGAATAACAAAATTCCACCATGGGGGAAAGATAGCACATGCAAGCATTCTATCTTGCATAAGCACAAGTACATCTCGAAAAACGTCATTCAAGCATGGGGTAAAGCTAGTGCATGCTAGCTTTACATCTTGTGTGCTAGCTTTACCTCTTGCAAAATCATAAGTACATATCTAATAACATCATTCCACCATGTGGTAAAGCTAGCATGTGCTAGCTTTCTCTCTTGCATAAGTAGAAGCACATCTCTAACAACATCATTCGACCATGGTTCTAAGATAATGCATGTTATATTTCCCTCTTATAGAAGCACAAGCTCATCTCAAACAACATCATTCCAATGTCAGGGAAAGCTAGTGCATGTTATCTTTCCATCTTACAAAAGTGTAAGCACATCTCAAAAAACATCATTTAAAATTGGGGGAAAGCTAGTGCGTTCTAGATTTCCCTTTTTCCCAAACACAAACGAATCTCCAACAACATCATTGCATCTAGTGGAAATATATCATGTGCCATATTTCCATGTTGCACAAGCACAAGTGCATCTTGAACAGGAGTGTTCCATTAGGAGGGAAAGCTAGCATGTGTTAGCTTTCCATCTTGCACAAGTGCACCTCAAGCAACATCATTTCATTTTGGGGGAAAGCTATAGTGTGGTAGATTTATCTCTTGTGAAATAACAAGCATATCTCGAACAACGTCATTCGATTGTGGGGGAAATCTAGCACATGATAGATTTCCATCTTGCACAATTGCATCTGGAAAACATCATTTTATTGTTGGGGAAAGATGGTGCGTGCTAGATTTCTCTCTTGCACAAGTAGAAGCACATATCGAACAACATCATTTGATCATGGCAGAAAGCTAGTGAATCCTATCTTTTCCTCTTGCAAAAGAACAAGTACATAAATAATTCCATTCGATTGTGGGGGAAAGCTACCTCATTTTAGATTTCCATCTTTCGCAAGCATAAGAACATATGGAACAACATGATTCCATTGTCAAGGAAAGCTAGCACGTGCTATATTTCCATCGCACACAAGTGCATCTCGAACAATATCATTCCATTGTGGGAGAAAGGTAGGGCATGCTAGCTTTGTCACTTGCACAAGCACAAGCACACATTGAACAAAATCATTTGACCATGGTGGAAATATAGCACATGCTAGCTTTGCCTCTTGTAAAAGAATAATTACATATATAATAAAATCATTCCACCATGGGGGAAAGCTAGTGCGTGCTAGATTTCTCTCTTGTACAAGAACAAGCACATCTGCATCAACATCATTTGACCATGGGGCAAAGATAGCGCATGCTAGATTTACCTCTTACAAAAGCACAAGTACATATCTAATATCATTCCACCATGGGGGAAAGCTAGTGGTTGCTATCTTTCTCTGTGGGGAACATCTAGCATGTTTTAAATTTCCCTTTTTTCCAAATAGAAACAAATCAACAACAACAACATTCCACTGTGTGGAAATCTAGCGCGTGTTATCTTTCCAAGTTGTGCAAGAAGAAGTGCATCTTGAGCAATATGATTCCATTGTTAGGGAAAGATACTGCGTGCTAGCTTTCCATCTTGCACAAGTGCATCTCAAGCAACATCATTCCATTGTGGGGGAAAGATAACACATGCTAGCTTCCTCTCTTGCACAAGCACTAGCATATATCAAACAACATCATTCCATTGCGGGGAAAAGCTAGCATGCAGCATATTTCCAAGTTGTGCAAGCAGAAGTGCATCTTGAGCAATATCATTCCATTGTGAGGGAAATCTAGTGCATGCTAGCTTTCCATCTTGCACAAGTTCATCTCGAGCAACATCATTCCATTGTGGGGGAAATCCAACACATACTAGCTTCCTCTCTTGAGCAACCACTAACATCATTCCAATGTGGGGGAAAGCTAGCATGTTCTACATTTCCCTTTTACCCAAACAAAAATGAATCTCCAACAACATCATTCCACTATGTGGAAAGCTAGTGTGTGCCATCATTTCAAGTTGTGCAAGAAGAAGTGCATCTTGAGCAATATCATTCCATTGTGAGGGAAAGCTAGTGTGTGCTAGCTTTCCATCTTGCATAAATGCATTTCAAGCAACATCATTCCATTGTGGGGGAAAGATAACGCATGCTAGATTTATCTCTTGTGCAAGCACTAACATATATCAAACGAAATCATTCCATTATGTGGAAAATATAGTGCATGCTATCTTTCCATATTGGACAAGTGCATCTGGAACAACATCATTCCATTGTGTGGGAAATCTATTGCATGCTAGCTTTCGCTCTTGTACAAGCACAAGCACATATCGAGCATCATTCAACCATGGATAAAAGCTAGCGTATGCTAGCCTTACCTCTTACAAAATAAAAAAACACATATAATAACATCATTCCACCATGGGGGAAAGTTGGAACATGGTAGCTTTCTCTCTTGCACAAACACATGCACATATCGAACAACATCAGCCTATTGTGCAGGAAAGCTAGCATGTGATAGGTTTCCATCTGACATAAGTGCATCTCGAACAACATCGTTCCATTGTAGGAGAAGTCTAGCATATGCTAGATACACCTCGAACAACATCATTTGACCATGGCGGAAAGCTAGCACATGCTATATTTTTCTCTTGCAAAATAACAAGTACATATATAATAACATTATTCCACCGTGGGGAAAGCTAGTGCTTGCTATATTTCTCTCTTGCACAAGAACAAGTGCATATCGAATAACAACATTCCAACATGGGGGAAAGCTATCACGTGCTAGATTTATCTCCTTCAAAAGCACAAGTTCATGTGGGAAAAAATATTTCCAAAGTGGGGAAAAGCTAGCATATGTTAGCTTTCATTATTGCAGAAGCACAAACACATCTCAAACAATATCATTCCAACGTCATGGAATGATAGTGTGTGTTATATTTTCCTCTAACAAAAGCATAAGCACATATAAAAAAACACTATTTCAAATTGGGGGAAAGATAACACTTCTGTATTTCTCTTTTTCCCAAACAAAAATGAATCTCAAGCAATTCCATTGTGAAAGAAATCTAGTGCATGTTATATTTCTCTCTTGCACAACCACAAACACATATCTAACAACATCATTCCATTGTAGTAGAAATCTAGCGCATGCTAACTTTCCATGCTAAAAAAGTTCATCTCAAACAAAATCATTCCATTTTGGTGGAAAGCTAGCATGTGTTAACTTTATCTCTTGCACAAGCACATCTCCAACAACATCATTTAACCATGGCAGAATGCTAGTGCATGCAAGTTTTTCCTCTTGCAAAAGCACAGGAATTTCTTCAACATATATTATTCCATTGTGGGGGAGAGCTAGGGTATGCTAGCTTTCCCTCTTGCACAATAACATGTGTAGATTGAAAAACATCATTCCACCATGGGGGAAAGCTAGCATGTGCTAGCATTCTATCTTGCACAAGAACAAGCACATCTCGAAAAAAATCATTCAAGCATGGGGTAAACCTAGCGCATGCTAGAATTTCATCTTGCAAAAGAAAAAGTACATATCTAATAACATCATTCCACCATGTGGTAAAGATAGTGTGTGTTAGCTTTCTCTCTTGCATAAGCAGAAGCACATCCCCAACATCATTCGACCATGGTGCTAAGCTAGTGTATGTTAGATTCTCTCTTGCAAAAGCACAATTTTATATCAAATAATATTATTATTCCATTGGGGAAAGCTAGCACATTCTATATTTCCCTCCATCATAAGCACAAATTCATCTCAAACAACATCATTACACCATCGGGGAAGGCTAGCGTGTGCCAGTTTTTTTTTTTCACAAAGAAAAGAATTTATGGAACAAGATTATTCCACCATGTGGGAAAGATATCAAATAACTTTATTGAACCACTATGGGGAAAGCTATCACATACTAGATTTCCCTCCTTGACAAGCACAATTTCATCTAGAACAACATCATTCCAAAGTGGGGGAAAGATAGTGTATGTTAGCTATTCGTCTTGCAGAAGCACAAGTGCATCTCCAACAATAACATTCCAACATACGGGAAACATAGCTTGTGCTACCTTTCCCTCTTGTAAAAGTGCAAGAGCATCTCAAACAACATCATTCCACTATGGGGGAAAGCTAGCGTGTGATAGATTTCCTTTTTACACAAGAAAAAATAAATAACCAACAACATCATACCCCCAGGTGGAAAGCTAGTGCATGCTACCTTATTGTGTTTCACAAGCACAACCACATATTGAACAACATAATTCCATTGTGGGGCTAAGCTAACATGTTATTTCTTTCCATCTTGCAAAAATTCATCTTGAACAACATATTCAATTGTGGTGGAAAGGTAGCGTGTTCTAGCTTTCTCTCTTACACAAGCACAAGCACATCTCGATCAAAATCATTCGACCATGGGAGAAATATAGTGCATGATAGCTTTCCCTCTTGTAAAAACACAAATACATATTGAATAACATCATTCCATCATGTGTGAAATCTAGTGCATGATATCTTTCTCTCTTGCGCAAGAACAAACAGATATCGAACAACATCATTCCATTGTAATGGAAAGCTAGCGTGTGCTAGATTTCCATATTACACAAGTGCATCTCGAGTAACATCATTCCATTGTGGGAGGAATCTAGTGCATGATAGATTTCCATATTACACAAGTGCATCTCAAGTAACATCATTCCATTGTGGGAGGAATCTAGTGTGAGCTATATTTTTCTATTTCATAAGCACAAGAACACCCTGAACAACATCATTGGACCATGGTGGAAATCTAGTGCATGATATATTTTCCTCTTGCAAAAGAATAAGTACATATATAATAACATTATTCCACCATGGGAGAAAGCTAGTGCGTGCTAGATTTATCTCTTGCACAAGCACAAGTGCATATCGAATAACATCATTTCAACGTGGGGAAATATAGTGTGTACTATATTTCTCTCCTTCACTAGAACAAGTTCATTTTGAACAACATCACTCTAAAGTGTTGAAAACATAGTGCATGCTAGGTTTCCCTCGTGCCCAAGAACAAGTGCATATCAAAAAACATAATTCCAATGTTAGGGAAATCTAGCATGTGATATCTTTATGTTGGCCCTTGACCAAGTTTTGGAGATCCTTGGCCATGTTTGACCTATTTTGGGACTTCGACAGGCTAGTAGAAGGTGGAGCACAAGTCAAAGTGGAGATTGCGGTATCTCAGCCCCTTTTTAGGGCATTTTTGGGATTAGGGTTTAAGTAATGGGTATGGGGATGTTAGCCCATGGGTTTACCCATGTTTAGGCCCTTTTTTTAATGTATAAATAGAAATCTAGGCATTGTAAGAAGCACCAAATGTTTTGTGTGGTTGATGCTAGGTGCTAAGTATTGTGCTAAGTGCAAGTAATTGTAAGAGGCTTTGTGCTTAGTGTATGGTCATCTGTAGTGCTTTGCACAGAGACTGAGTAAGAAGGAGACCTAGCAAAATCGGCTTAGTGCGGAGCTAGAGGTTTTGTGCATATTGTGTGTTAAGACTTGCAAAGCTAAGTGAAAGTGATTATAAGAGGCCTGTGTGCAAAATGTGTAAGAAGGCTTTGTGCTACGATCTAACTTAGGGAAGGACGATCCAACGAGGTGCGCGTAGATCTCTGGTCCTATGTGGAGTTGGGTTTGATGCTCTGTGCTTGTAGAATATTGACAGAAGATAATAAAGAAGAGAAGAGTCAGTGGACATATCCCCACACTAGGGTGAACCACATATATCATGTGTTATGGTTGTTTTGTGCATTATGATTGTTATATTGTTTATGTGATTGATGGTTAGTGCAATAATGTATGTTTAGATGAATATGATAGCTTAGTGCCTAATGATGTGAACAAGGTGATCGATCTGATTTGTTTCATTATGCTAAGTGCTTAGATGTGTTAGATTTGTTTGAATAGTGCATTGCTATGTAATTATGGTTTTATCTGCGAAGTAAATACTGACTAAATACTAATGAATGTTAACTTCTAAGTGCTTTGTTAGAGTATTGTAATCACAGATATGTGTCCTAGCTAGATTGTAGACATCTCAGTCCTGCAACCACCCCTGCCTCTACCTCGGTTGAGAATTCATCTTCTTCGCAGGTGTTGTCGAAAGGGATGATAGTTAGGGTTTTGTTGGTGCATTGTTGAAGCATTGAACCCTGGGTTTGCCCCTGTGCCAACACTTTCCATCTTACAAAAGTGTAAGCGCATATCGAAAAACATCATTTCAAATTGGGAGAAATCTAGCGCGTTCTAGATTTATTTTTTCCCAAACACAAATGAATCTCCAACAACATCATTGCATCATGTGGAAAGCTAGCACATGACATCTTTCCATGTTTCACAATCATAAGTGCATATTGAACAACATCATTATGTTGTGAGGGAAAGCTAGTTCTTACTAGATTTCCATATTGCACAAGTGCATCTCAAGCAACATAATTCCATGGAGTCAAGAATACTAAGGATGTTAATGCAACGAAGAATAATAAATGATGTCTTTTTTCATTTAAATTGAATAGGAGTGTCGCTCCGACCAATCAGAACCCTCATACGGAAGCAATATTAACAATTTGAAAAAGAGTGTGCATGCAAGATTTCCCTCATTCCATTGTGAGGGAAAGATAGCTCCATCTTACACCAATTGCTATCTAGCACATCCTAACTTTCCATGTTGCACAAGTTCATCTCAAAAAACATCATTCCATTGTGGGGGAAATCTAGTGTGTGGTAACTCTATCTCTTGCACAAGAATAAGTACATCTCCAACAACATCATTTGACCATGGCAGAAAGATAGCACATGCTATATTTTCCTCTTGCGAAAGAACAAGAATTTCTTCAACAAATATTATTCCACAATGGGGGAGAGCTAGGGCATGCTAGCTTTCCCTCTTGCACAAGCACAGGTGCAGATCGAATAACATCATTCCACCATGGGGGAAATCTAGTGTGTGCTAGCATTCTATCTTGCACAAGAACAACAACATCTCGAACAACATCATTCAACCATGGGATAAAGCTAGTGCACGCTAGATTTTTCTCTTGAAAAAACACAAGTTCATATCTAATAACATCATTCCACTGTGTGGTAAATCTAGCGTGTGCTATCTTTCTTTCTTTCATAAGCATAAGCATATCTCCAATAACACCATTCGACCATGGTGCTAAGCTAGTGCATGTTATAATTCCCTCTTTCACAAGCATAACTTTATATCAAATAAATTATTCCACCATGGGGTAAAGCTAGTGCATGCTAGATTTACCTCCCTCACAAACACAAATTCATCTTGAACAACATCATTACACCATCGGGGAAGGCTAGCGTGTGCTACATTTTTGTTTTGAACAAACAAAATCATTTATGGAACAAGATTATTCCACTATGTGGGAAAGCTATTGAATAAAATCATTGAACCACCATGGGAGAAATATAGAGCATGTTGTCTTTCCCTCCTTGACATGCACATGTTCATCTAGAACAACATCATTCCAAAGTGGGGGAAAGCTAGTGCATGCTAGCTATCCCTCTTGCAAGAGCAAAAGTGCATCTCTAATAATATCATTCAAATGTCGAGGAAGCCTAGCTTGTGCTACCTTTCCCTTTTACAAAAGTGTAAGCACATATCAAACAACATCATTCCATTGTGGGGGAAATCTAGCACGTGATAGATTTCCCTTTTACAAAAGTAAAAACTCTTATAGAAAGATTTGCCTCACCCCATGCAATCTTGCATAGAGGGCCTTTTTCCATTTCCCTATGCAGACTTTTCATCCCTTTCTTCAAATCCTAGAGATAAAAATACATTGTTTCCACATATATGCACCTTGACTACTATACATCATGTGTATATGCAAGTTGCACCAATACATACCGTGTACATTGGGAAATGTGCCCAGAATTGAAAAATGGTGTTGAGTTTCCATATCATGATAGGACATCAATGATCCTTGGCCTTCCATATACCATAAACATTCTGACTCGGCCCTTCAATTCCATTTGAAGGCTATAAATGGGCCAATTCTGAGCTATGTAAAAGAAGAGAAAGAATTTAACTTTGAGAGCAAAGTTACTCTAGAGGAATTATTCACTTCACATTAAGCTTGCATCCCTTTATCCTTTAATTCTGAACACAGTGTTCGCCCCCCAAGCTCTTCCCTTATTGAGTGAGAACTCCATTGTCTCTCTTACACGAGCTTTCCTTTGGTGGAGGATTGAAGTGGTGGAGGCCCAACTAGAAGAAACTTAGTTTCTCGATTCTGAACCGTGCTGACACAAAAGTCTATAACTTATTCACTTCTGCTGATCATATCTTAATAGAAATACTCTTTTCCCATCCAATTGATATCTTGCAAATATTTGAATTATTATTCCATGGGCATATTCTTTTATGTATGTTATTGAATGTGCTAACACCATATATTATCACCATATACTTTCTTTGCTTGGTTTTTGAGGACTAGTTGCAGGTATATTGCTTTGGGTCAAGTGCTCAATGGTGGACTTCATCGAATGTCTAAATGAGGTAGGCCTTTTATTTTGTCTTGCTAGCATATTTTTTTATATAGCATACTTGATAATAGAGTTAATTTTTGTAGTCATTTTTGTCCATTGTGGTTTGCCCCTAGCCATAGAGAGATTTTCCTCATAACATAATTGGAGACCATACTGGGGATTGAATCTTCTTTCTTGGGGTTTGGAGTGTTTTTCTCCTTAGATTTCTCTTGTTCATATTGTGTTTCTTGTCGTATCATTGCTTGACAACCTCTGTTCAATCTAGTTCTGAGTCTTTCATCCTTCTCCTTTGCCTAGTTGTGTTTTTGACACATATATAGGGGTTTTTTCTTGATAGTCGTGTATATAGGTGTTTTGTCCTTCTGCAAGCTACATAAATACACGCTATTCTCTTGAACAGTAATGTAAATCAACCTCTTTTTCTTGTTTGTTGGGTTTGGTAGTTGCTGGGTAGGTTGTGATGATTGCCGAGTCTTCTTGGGTCTCTGTAGTGATTGTTAAGTGTCTGTGGGATGACAGGAAAACTGTCTTTCGTTGGATTTTTGGGCATAACCTTTCTCATCATATTTTCAGTTTGTGTTTCCTTATACATTGGGCTGGGTGTTTTTCTCCTTGGTATCCTACTTGAGTTGTCTCTTTCTATATATAGTAGAGTCTTTATATATCAAGATGTTGTTCAGCCCATGCATTTTAATTTTTCTTATATTGAAAATAAAAAAATATTAGGCATTTTGCATTGATTGGCATTTTGATATTTTGAGTCTTTGTCATTTATCTTAGTGCATGTAAAGAAAGATTGCATTTTTTTATTCAGAATTGCAAAATTGAATTGAAAATTGCATTGTTTTAAGAAGCATATCAATCATTGAAAATTGAAGTTAAGACTTCACATTGTATTCATATTTACTTTACTTGTTGAGTCATAACATCACTAGTTTCACCATTGTACCTTTTGAGTAAGCACAACCATTAAAATTAATGCTATAATTTAAAATTGATTAGTAACGATTTTATTTTCTAGGGTGCACAAACTAGCTTAGGATTTAGTGCCTCGGAATAGGATTTTGTGAGTAAACTTCTCCAAGGCTATTAAATCAACATATGTGTCTGACTAAGGGAGTGGAGAAATCCATTGTATAATCGGTAATATCAGGAGGCTCCACTTACATCGGAGTTAATCACAAGGTCGTGTGAGGTCGGTTGAAGGGATATGCCCCTGATACCTTCTTAGTGTCAGAGATATTTTTGGGGATCTATTCATATCTCGAGATCTTTCTAGTGCCCTTACCTCCGTGAGAGGCGGTAATTTCAAGGTTTCGGGCTTTGCTACCCTAACCATATGGTGGACTTGACTTAGACTGCTCGCCTATGCATCAGTTATATAGTGGTTTCTTAGTTTCTTGACTTAGGTGCCACACAAGTTACTTGCAAGGGTTATTCTATAGGTACCCTGGGTCTGATAAGGGTCAGACAACACACAACCTTTATGGAGGATTACCTCTCCAGGGGGATTTGACCGACTGGTTGTTAATCCCATAAGGGCCCTTATAACTCATTTTGTTACCTCCAATATTTAGCAGGGAGTCTCAGGCCCCTATTGGGCGAGGCATGCCTACTTTAGGGAGGGAGGCCCCTTTTAGCCACTTTATCTCGTTTGTGTGCATATTGTCCATTTGATTATTTTTGGTGCACTCTTTGATTATTAGTAGGCCTTTGATATTTTATATCGTGATTTGAGTTGTCATTATCATGGATAGTGGAGTTCCTTCAGCTCCCTCATATACCGCTACCCCCCCCCCCCCATGATGTTCACTCATTTCATGGGGACAAATCCATCCGCTTCTCATAATGGTATGCATAATTATGACACTCAGTCCATTCCTTGGTCTCTAATCATTTTCCTGTTGATATGTCAAATGTTCCTTCACCCTTTCCATATTCTCCCTGGCCCACTTATATGAATTCTAGAATTGGATCTGGGGGCACCATGGCCCCACCGTCTATATCTTCATTTGATATGAGTCATGTCCCTCAACCAACTCTCATCGTGGGAGGTTGGAACCATCCCTCTTACAGATCTAGTCCTAGCTACGTTCTTTCAGGAGTCAGTACTCAAATGGGTGCTTATTCTACTTATTACACCCCATCCATGTATCCTTTGTCTGCCATGTCAGTTCCTTCGAACACTTTTCCTGTGGTGGCTCCAGATATATCGTCGAGTCTTTCATATGGAGAGAATCAATTTTATGGTTCGGGCCACCCTCTTCATGGAACCCCTTAACATGGGGGCAACATATATCCTCACTTAAACAATCCTTATCATACTTATGTCTCTTCGTAGACTTCAGTGATGATGCCTATACAAACCTCTTTGGATCATTTAGGTGGAGGATAGTACCCTTCCAGACAGGGACAAGGGGTAAACCAGGATCCTTCCTGGCCTGCAATGTTTCAAAGCCAATATTTCCCTAGACCTTGGTATCAAATGCCACAACCCACCACCACTAGTCTAGTCAATGCCAGTCATATTAGAGCTCTATCACCAACCTCTACCAGTCATGTTGGAGATAGGTCGACGACCTCTGTAAATCATCTTGAAGACCCGCAACCAGCCACTGCTAGTCATTATGGGGGCATCACTCTAGTCACCACGAGTCATATCGATGTCACATATCCAACCTATGTACATCATGTGGGAGATGATTCTCTTGCCTCTTCCAGTCACGCTAAGAGCATGTCACCAGCTATTGTAAATGACGTTGGGGGCATTGAGAAGCCTAGATGTCTTAGACATAAGAACAAATTCCTTTGCAGGACTTCCAAAGGAAATAACCTTACTTGTTTGTGTCCTGCTATTGTTGGGATACTAGAGGCATGGTTCTCACCTGAGGGCCCTTTGAGTTCTAAGGCGTCTGTGGTTTCCCCTGATCCTATTTCTCCATTGATTGACATGACATGATAGTAATTCCACTGAAATCTTCTCCTTACCACACCCCTTTTGTCGAGGGTGATGTGTCTCTTGTCCCCTTTATCACTCATATGATTCAAGCCAGAGTTGAAGAAGTGGTCGTACCAATGCAATCTATGATCAATCCAACTCTCCTTGTGGAGGGTGATGCATCCTTCAACCATGTCATTAGAATTTATAATACTACACCTTCTGAACAAGAGAGAGTTTTACTCTCCTTGAGTACTCTCCCTTCAATTCCTAGAGAGGTTCCCTTTTACTAGGATGGTCTTGTGGGGTAACCAATGCCTTCGCCTATGTCCTTTCTAGTAAGATATATTTTCCAATATATCACGGAAACGATAACCTCCGCTAGCACTTTATCCTCCACGAATTGCAGAGATTTGGGTTTTCCCAAGCTTGTGTCAGCTATTCGTAAGATACTAACATTCCATAGAAGTCCAACATGGGAGCCTTGGCCTCCCCTGTGACATACCGCCTAGAAACTCCCAAGCGATTCTGATTTAATCTCTTTTCCGACTCATCTAAAAAGAGAAAATATTGCCGAGTGAATTTTTCCCTTTCACACTCGTTAAATTGGACTTGAAAGGTCACGAATCTTAGTTAATCTCTTTTTTGGCTCATTTTCAAAATGTGAAAATATTTTTGAGTGAACTTGTCCCTTTCACACTCGTAAATTAGATCTAAAATGACGTCTATTTGGTACAAGTTTATCCCTTTTTCACACCAAGTATACTAAGATTATGAAAAAGTACATTTCTTGGCATTAAGTTATGATTGCATCTTGTTCTCCCTTCAATATGGAATCAAGTGAAGATCAAGGAAGAAGAGGTAAAATGTGAACTTCGCAGGAGACACAATGACTGTTACTAGGTCAAAGTAAGAAAAAGAGAAGAAAAGAAGGAGCAAAGCCCAAGAAACCTAGTCGTTGGATGAGGAGATCAGGGATGACAGATAAGCAAGGTATATGGATCGAGGAAAACTTAGATAGTGGGAAAATCCATCGTTAGCACCACATGGAAAGAAAGGAGAGATAGGATGGCGAAGCCCAGGAAAAGAGGGTCAAGTTGACCTAGGGTTTTAGACACCTAGGGTTTATATATCTAGGGTTTTGACACCTAGGTATCGACCTAAGGCTGTCAGTGAGGGACTATATTGTATAAATAGAGGTTGAGAGGACCTAGGTCGGGTCGGTACTGTTGTTGAGCATTTTTATTGATTGTTGTTCATTGAGATAATATTGTATTGTGAGTGAGAGAAGTGTTGGGAGTAAGATCCTTTTGGGATTGTAACATCTTCAGCTGGGTGCAAAGAGCAAGTTTTGTAGTTGGGTGCGTAGGAGGGGGAGAGAAAGAGAGAAGAAGAAGAAGATATGCTAGCAGAGAGCGCAGACAAGAACTGTAAGATTTACCTTAATATATCATAAGCACAGTTATGTGGATGTATCCCTAGGGAGAGGGTGAAACACGTATATCTGGTGTTATGTGTGTATGATTGATGCTTTATCTTTGTTTTTGATATACTTTGCATTATTGTATTAGATCAGATCTATATAATGTGGAGTAGATTTTAGTGATAAGTGAGCTAAGTATACAGTGTTGTATTGTGTTAAGATCCACTTGATATTCCCCTGGTTGTAGACATCTCTATCCTGCAACCCCCCATAGCTACTTCGAGTGAGATTGCATCTGCTTCGTAGGTGTTGCCGGAAGGGCCATTAGTTAGGGCTTGTTGGGGCGCTCTTGGAGTGAACCTTGGGTCTGCCCCTGTGCCAACAAATGGTTCTGTTGCCGGGACGAGAATCTTCGTGAGGGAATGTCAAGGTGGTTCCCATCGAATACAGAGATTCAAAAGTGGATAGAAGATCAAGAGAGAGACTTCACTGAAGCCCAAAACAAGAACCCTAAGATGAGTACTGAAGATTGGCTACAAAGATACATTTTCACCAACATCCACAAGATCTTCTTTGGATGAATCCATCAGAAGTTGTTTGAGTGGTTGGCTAGGTTAGATGATACCCAGTTTGAGATTAGACCTAGACCCCCTGTAGTTTGGATGCCAACGTTGATCCAGAAGGTTAAAAGAGTTGACAACGTTGTATCAAGAGAAGTAGATGATTGGTTTGATAGTACCATTGGAGGGTGTATCACCAAATTTGTTGTTGACAGAGTAGAATCATATAGATGAGCTAAGAGATACTTTTTCAAAGGACCCTGAGGGAAATTTTTGCATTTTCTGAAGTTAGGAATCAAGATGCTCTTGCATGAAAACCACATCTTGAAGACACAGTAGATTGGTTGGATCTGAAAAGGTTGATGTTCAGGAATTCAGACAGTGACAACAACACAAAGGTGGGACATACGCATAGTGGAAGAGTATTTCGAGGGGTTCATCTTGAGAACCTCTTTAAGAAAAATTACGGAGAAGAGGGTTTCTACAGCGGAGAAGAGGCAGATATAACAAACCAAGAACGTCTGGAACCCTCTAGGCCAGAGGAAGGAGCAACTGAAGAACTTCTTCGGGATGTGCCAGAAAACTCAGGAACTGTGTAGACTGCTGAAGTAAGTATCATTAACCCTCATGTTGTTTCAATAGCACTAGGAAATTAGAGTAATCAGAGTCATCAGAGTGTTACTACTAGCAGTTCAACATCTACTCAGACATAAAACCCAGGTATCTCTATGGCGGATGAGATGAGGTTCCCTATCTTTAGAGGGGATGGATATGAAGACCCAGATCAACACTGGTTCCTCTATGAAGCTGTGTGGAATATTAAGAATGTCACTGATGAGGCCATCAAAAGAACCCAGTTCAACACTACTCTTAGAGATCGTGCACTGAGCTGGTACATGAAGCTTGTCCAAGGACTTGCATAACCTCAACCATTGAATGGGATCAAGAAAATGATGATTGCAGAATTCAAGAAACCCAAAGCAAAGTCACAGTGTATTATAGAGCTTAAGGAGATCAGAAGGTTGTCGAACCTGTCTGAGAATTCGATCAGAGATTCAAGACCTTAACAGGTCGATTAACTTTTAAGATCCTAGATGAACAGAATAAAGAATGGTTCATTGTTGTGTTGTTACCACACATCAAAGTTCCTCTGATGCAAAATAAAATTGCTTTGTAGTCTGAGGCATTGGAGATTTCCATGGAGCTTGAATCAACCCCTATGGGAGAATCTAGCTCAGGTATGAGCCAGATCTTGAGCCAACTGACCAGTTTATATTTACAGTTTGAAGACATAAAAAAGGATAAGGGGAAGGATAAAAGAGAAGACATCTGGTGTGTCATATGCAGATCAGAGGGCCATGGTAAGGAACATTTCCATGTATTTCATGAATATTTGGCCTCAGGAGCTCTGAGCCCCTTGAAGAAAGTCACATTGCCCTGGTGTGAAGTATGCAGAAACTAACATCACCCTAGTGAGTTCCATTACATGCAGAAGTATGTTTAGACACCTAAAAACCTATATTGCACCTTCTGTAAGTTAGTAGGGCATGATGATAGAGACTGTAGGGCCTATGACCTCATGCATGAAAGGTTAAGAGATGTATACAAGATCCAAGGCGAAGTACAACAAGAAGGAAACACTACGCAGTATAACTCCTCGGGAAGAGGAAACTTCAATCCTCACGGTGGATACAGAGGACGAGAACGAGGATGAGGAATGGGCTAAGGATGAGGATAGATAATTTGTTATAACTATGCACAGCTAGGACATCTAGCAAGGATTGTCAAAACCCTTGTACTACTTGCAGTTATTGCAATTCTTTTGAGCATGTTATAGAAGATAGCCTTGTGTTGTTGGCTAAGCTTCAAGAAAGAAGAGGACCTCAGCAGAACCCACAAGTGCAGTTGATATATGTTGAAACTCACGGAGAAGATACGAAAGTCACTTTTATTACTTGAGGAGGCGTTGTTATAGGAGAAGATAGAGTGACCTAGGGAAATAATACAGAAGACTCAGGAGTCAGAAAAGCTATGGAGAAGACTCAAAATTTTGATGCCAAGAAAGAAAGATGAACATTTGAAGATGCAAGGAAATAATTCAGAAGAGATCAAGGCTCATCATCAAGAACATGGCTAGAAGTAAGAGAATATGGAATGCCACTAGTATTCGATCGGTTTTCTTCGCTGAGAGAGGGAAAAGAGGTAAGCAAGCTCATCGAATTTTTGTACACTTGTCTTAAGTTAATTCAGGATGGGAATGCTATACAAGAGCTACAGAACTTAATCAGGCAATATGAGATAGTAAAGGTAGACCCCTTTCTCAATAGGGCAGTACACCAGATTGGCAAGAAGAGAAGGAAAAATAAAGTATTACATTTGAATTCTCAGATAGGAGAGTATGATATAGACTATGTGGTCCTCAACTTAGGGTCAGAGGTTAATGTCATGACAAAGAAAACTTGGGCACTTATGGGAAAACCGAAGTTAGTCTATTCCCTTATAAGGCTTAGGATGGCTAATCAACAAGTTGTCAGCCCATTTGGACGACTAGAGCATGTCCCTATGGACATCGATAGAGTGAGGACCTTTGCAGATTTTGAGGTCATTGAAATTGTTGATGACAATTGCCCTTACCCGGTGTTGTTAGGAATTGATTGAGACTTCAACAACTCTATTGTTGTTGATTTAAACAAAAGACGTATGAAATTTGAAAGAGATGGCCTTAGGGTCATCACACCCTTATATCCAGATGAGGGTCAACGTTACACAGAGCCCATCAGAGAAGAAGACCATGCATACAAAATGGAAAACATCTACAAACTGAAATCCAAACAACAAGATTACATCAACCCTACAGCCGATGGGAATTTGAGTTGGCGAAGTGACAATGCGTTTTCATTAGATTCAAAAGAAGCACTAGAGAACTGGTAGAACTAGATGTCTGAAGTATCTACTAGAAGATGTGCTAGATTAACCAGAGAAGTTTGTTGGATCGACACAACAGTAAATAACTTACCCACCTTTGATGGTTTGAATCCATTAGAGACCTTCTTGTTGGACTTTGAAGCAAGTGTACCAATGCAACAGATACTGTTGGCAATGGATGAGGCCCTGAAAGCTACACCAACGAGATGGTGAGGGATGCACAAAAGAAATATTACAGACTCGGTACAATGTTGAACCTTGATGACAACATGGTTCTCATCCCAAGTATAAAGCTGTGAAGTGAGGTACATAGGTCGAAGCTTCCCAAAGGACCATGTGTGAAGCTGTGAAGAATCCTGGAGTGATATTCCAAAAGAGAAATGGGTGCACAAATTCATCAACACGCTGGACACCACACCTATCAACTAGTACCTTCAAGCGAAGATGTGCCTTGTCACTACAGATTGGGAAGGTATGATTCATAATTTTATCGCCACCTTTCTATTTGAGAGTGAATACCCTTCAGTAGACCTAGAATTACAGATTGTGAGTAAGAAAGTATTCGAAGAGGCATCTATCCCCGTATGGAACAATAAGAGGACGAGTGGACTGCACCTCTCCATAAACTGCAGGGTTGTTACACCATTAATACAAATGACGATGATAATCCAAGGAAGGTCAACATCACTGAGAAAAAAGGCCAAAGAGATGTGAAAGGACCAGGATCTGAGCTACCATTTATTGGTCAGCCAATCAAGATCAAAAAGGTCAATATTGGAATAGAGGAGACACTGAAGCTTGCCAATGTAAGAGATTATTGGGATGCTGCTACCATTAACAATATTACAGAGTTGTTGCACGAATATCAGGACTTGTTTTTGACCAAGTTCACTGATATGAAGGGCATCAAGGGACCTATGGGAGAGATGAGGATACCTTTGAAACCAGATGTGAAGCCAGTCAAGCAAAGACCCTATATATTGAACCTGAAATATAAGGAAAAAGTGAAGCTTGAGCTTGATAGAATGCTAGAAGCAGGTATTATCGAACCTGTCGAAGAGTTTGAATGGATTAGTCCTATGGTGGTGCAAGACAAGAAGACAGGAGAAATTAGGATCTGCGTAGATCTTAGGAAGTTGAACGATGCTTGCCTGCATGACCCCTTCCCTACACCATTCATTGATGAAGTGCTAGATAATGTGGGAGTCCAGGAGGTGTATTCTTTTACAGATGGATTCTCAGGATATCATCAAATCCGAATTGCCAAGGAGGATCACCACAAGACCACATTTTCAATAGAATGGGGATCTTACCAATATACAGTGATGTCGTTTGGACTAAAGAATGCCCCAACCATCTTCTCCAAGGTGGTGGTTGAAGCATTTAAAGAATTTTTTCATAAATTTTTAGAAGTGTATTTTGATGACTGGACTTTGTTTAGTTTGTTGAAAAACCATATTGAATGCTTAATACTATTGTTGGATAAGTGAAGGCAGTGTCAAATTGCTTTGAATCTGAAGAAGTGCATCTTCTTCTCACCATTTGGAGTGTTGTTAGGGCATATTGTGTGTAAGCAGGGACTGCTAGTAGATCCCTCTAAAATTGCTATTATTGTTGACCTAACACCTCCTACTTTAGTCAAACAACTGCGCATTGCGCTAGGACATACTAGATATTACAGAAAATTCATTAAAGGATACGCCCAGATTACAACACCTATGGAGAAGTTGTTGAAGAAAGATTGTTAGTTTAGCTGGACAGAAGAATGCCAACAGAGCTTCAACACACTGAAACAAAAGATGGTTATTGCGCCCATTCTGGTTTTCCCAAATTGGACTAAAGAGTTTTATTTGCATGTTGATGCATCATCCATTGCATTGGGAGTTGTGTTAGCACAACCGAGAACATGAAACATCGATCACCCATTAGCCTTTTCTAGTAGGAAGTTATCCACAACAAAAATTAACTACACCACCACAAAGAGAGAAGGATTGGCCATGGTGTATGCACTACAAAAATTATGCCACTACTTATTGGGAGGACACTTTAAAATGTTCACAGATCACTCTGCGTTGAAGTACCTAGTCAACAAGATAGTGTTGGGGGGGCCAATATGCATATGGATTCTGTTGTTTCAAGAATATGATTTTGAGATCATAGTTAAGCCAGGAAGAATGAACAAGGGCCCTGACCACTTGTCGAGGTTGGAACATGGAGAAGAACCCACCAGTATGGAGGATACACTGCCAGATGCACAGTTGCTCGCCATCAGAAAGATTGATGACCAATTCGTAGAAATAGTCTAGTTCTTGTCAACAGGAATGACACCTAGTGAGTATACAATTCCCCAGAAGATACAACTAGTAGTGCATGTTGCAAACTTTTCATTGATAGCAGGTCAACTATACAAGATGGGACCTGATGAGATACTAAGAAGATGTGTTATGGAGGCAGAACGCCCACTGATCCTCGCAGAAGCTCATGAAGGCATCGCAGGAGGACATTATGCAGGGAAAGCAACTGCGCAAAAGGTTCTGCGAGATGGACTTTGGTGGCCTATCTTACACAGAGATGCTAAGGATTATGCTAGAGCCTATGATGTGTGCCAAAGAGTTGGGAGACCATCGAAAAGAGATGAAATGCCATTAGCACTGTATATGACCCTACAAGCATTTGAAAAATGGTCCATTGACTTCGTGGGACCTATCAACCCACCAGGGAAGTGCACAGGAGTAAGGTATATCATTGCTGCGACTGAATACTTAACCAGATGGCCCGAAGCCAGAGAAGTCAAGGACTATAGTGCAACTACAGCTGTACAATTTATATTTGATGACATAATAACCAGGTTTGGATGCCCCAATATCCTTATGAGTGACCAAGGCACACACTTCATCAATCAGACAGTTGAATCATTGACTGAAGAGTTTACCATCTACCATCAGAAGAGCACACCTTATCATCCTCAGGAAAATGGAATAGTCAAAGAATTCAACAAAATATTGGAGACAACACTGACGAAGATTTGTAATGTGAACAGGGATGACTGGGATTTAAGATTACTTGCAGTACTTTGGGCCTATAGAACCACTTGCAAGAAACTGACCATGCAAACCCCTTTTAAGCAAGTATATGGTCTCGAAGATGTTGTCCCAATGGAATATTTGGTGCCAAGCTTAAGAATTATTTCCTTTACAGATATGGATGACACTAGAGTTGTTCAAGAGAGTCTTGCACAGTTGGTTGAACTGGAAGAAGACAGATTTATTGTAGGATTTCTTCAGCAAGTTCATAAGGACAAAGAGAAGGCCTGCCATGATTGGAACATTAAGAAGAAGGCATTCAAGTAAGGTGACTTAGCACTGGTGTATGAAAGTAAGTTTATAAAACACCGAGGGAAGTTCAGAACGCATTGGCTTGGACCATATGAGATCACCTATGTTACAAAAGGAGGAGTTGCGCAGCTGAAGACGCTGAACAGAGAATGGAAGGAAGGGTTGGTAGATGGGAGTCAGCTAAAGTTGTACTATGACAACTAGATGCCTCGCAGCTCTTAGTAAAAACAAGAGGAAAAGGGTCTAGTTATTAGGTGCAGTTGAAATTGGGTACCAGACATAGAAAAGACAGTCTGCACAAGGAGGAAGAGGAGGCATAAAGTAGAAAGTAAAGGTTGCATTGCGCAATGCAAAACCGAAGAAAAATAGAAGGATCAGATATGAAGTGCCTCAGGACGAGTCACATGTGATTTTTGGGGTCTTGTTGTCCCTTGGGTATGGAATCAAGCGAAGATCAAGGAAAAAGAGGTAAAATGTGAACTTCGTGACAGACACAGTGACTATTACTAGGTCGAAGTAAGAAAAAGAGCAGAAAAGAAGAAGCGAAGCCCAAGAAAGCTAGCCATTGGATGAGGAGATTAGGGATGATAGATAAGCAAGTTATATGGATCGAGGACAACTTAGATAGTGAGAAAAGCCATTGTTAGCACCACGTGGGAAGAAAGGAGAGATAGGCTGGCGAAGCCCGGGAAAAGAGGGTCAAGTTGACCTAGGGTTTTAGACACCTAGGGTTTTGACACCTAGGTCTCAACCTAAGGCTATTAGTGAGGGACTATATTGTATAAATAGAGGTTGAGAGGACCTAGGTTGGGTTGGTACTATTGTTGAGCATTGTTATTTATTGTTGTTCATTGAGAGAATATTGTATTGTGAGTGAGAGAAGTGTTGAGATTAAGAGCCTTCTGGCATTGTAAGATCTTAACTGGGTGCGAAGATCAAGTCCTGTAGATGGGTGCATAGGAGGGGGAGAGAAAGAGAGAAGAAGAAGAAGATATGCTAGAAGAGAGCGCAAACAAGAACTACAAGATTTACCTTAATATATCATAAGCATAGTTATGTGGATGTATCCCTAGGGAGAGGGTGAAAATATGGTGTTATGTGTGTATGATTGATTCTTTATCTTTGTCTTTGATATACTATTATTTCATTATTGTATTAGATCGGATATATAGAATGTGGATTATATTTTAGTGATAAGTGAGCTAGGTATACTGTGTTGTGTTGTGTTAATATCCACTTGATATTCCCCTGGTTGTAGACATCTCTATCCTGCAACCCCCCATAGCTATTTTGGGTGAGATTGCATCTGCTTTGTAGGTGTTGCTGAAAGGGCCAGTAGTTAAGGCTTGTTGGTGCACTCTTGGAGTGAACCTTGGGTCTGCCCCTGTGCCAACACATCTCATGCCCTTGCTTATAGTATTGAGCCTATAGCCAGTTCTCACTTTGCGTTATAAACTGTTTCCCTCGGCATTTTTTCATCCTCAACCAAACGGAGCCTCGTTTATATCCTTCACAATTTGACACCCTATAACATGAGTGGCTCTAGGCCCTCTATATTTGTAATGTTTATATCCTCATTTATATCCTTCATTTCATTTTGCTTATTCTCATTGTTTTATGAATAAACTTATTTCTGTGTCACCTTTTAGTTCGTAAAGGGAAATCAGAATGCATCATCATGAAGTAACAATCAAGGTTTTTTTTAGAGCATCAATTTGTAAATGTCCAAGATGCAGGATAGCTAAAGAAACTTTATGTTCGAAGTAGGTTTCCTGGTTTCACTTTATGATCATGAGCAGACACGATCATCATTAAAGCTCTTTACGTTGTCCCTGTTTTTAAAGAAAACAACTCAAGTATGCATTCCTGTCCTCGAAAAGTTATTCTTATTGGAAAACTGTTTTCATATCATAATGAAGGTTATCAAGAAAAAAATTAAGGTTGGAAAATATCAAGTGTTCTGAAAACTGAAATTTTCAGCATCACCCCTCTCTTTTGAAGATCTTTAAATTTATGTCAAATTGTAAATAATTTCTAGAGAATTGTGGGAAGTGTCTGTAAACCTGCTGAGATAATGAACAGGTCTGTTGATAACGGGTAAATGCATGCATGATTCCATGACAAATTCGTCGGGGTACTGAACAGGCCTACTGGCAGTGAAGCAATGTCGGGTTCAAGAAAATTATTAGGTATAAATTTTGATATTAATCGTAAGTGACCTTCATTTTGAATTGACAATTATTGGACATGGTAGAGGCGTCAGAGTGGGTTAATTGACATCCCTGCCGAGGCTATGGACACCTACTGGCAGCAGCGGCCTTGTCAACAATATTGGAGTCATTGGCTTGAATATCGTTTCTCTTGTAATTCAAACTTGTCATCAGATTTCATTTGAAGAGAAAGACATATGAAGCTGGATTGTGTGATGTTTTTTGAATTTGATTGGGATGCTTGATTTCCTTTCAACTGTTCTTTAATATTTAATCATTCTAATCAGTCATAACATGAACTCATTGGTGATGCAGAGATAACTGCTTCTCCCAGTAAGTCGCCACTGTTGGCAGCCCTACATGTTTTTTCTATTTTGAACGACAAACGACACTTCCTGTAGCTGCCTTCACCTCATCCTGTAAATATTACTATTTGCGGGTGATTATTGGATTATAAAAGGTGATTGATTATTCTTTTTTACTTTTCATTTTCATGCTTGATTCATGACTGAAAGCATGAATCAAGCATGGAAACTTAATTTCGTATTATATCCCTATTCAAAACATGGTTTTTAAAGGTTCATTGCGCTTACATTTTATTTAATACTTGAATGATTTTTCCTTTTTGAGTTTGTTTGAATGTTGATATAATACCAAGAGTTGATTTGTATTCTGATTTGTAAACATATCTATTTGAAGCCTTTGCAAATTGACCATAGTCATCGCATGACATGGGAATTAATGTGCAAACATTGTGTCCTATACTTTACCTTTGGTTGGAAGAATGAATTGACAAGCCTTTCATTACGAGTTAAGGTTTTGTGTTATGCTCTATACTCAAAGCTTTCATTACCATGAGCGCTTGAACTTCATTATCGAAAACCTTGATGTTTATACTATGATCGTGCAAGGTCCTTGTTTGGTTTCTTCCCATTATATTCACTCAGTTTTGTTTCTCCTTCTCTTGCCATCTAAACTCATAGCTAGCTTGAATTGCCCCTTACAGCCTAGTAATTTTCTTAATGGCTCATGTCGTCCGAATAGAGTTGAATGGCTCTCAAGCGTTGTTGTCTCATGATGATGCGGTCGAGGATTTGAAAGCCCAGGGCTGGGATACTTTCATTAGGAGGTTTGACAGGTATAACCTTCGCACAACTACGGAATTTGCCCAAACATTTGATGGGTATAGGGCGAAAGTTGGAGACATTAAGTTGGAGGTGACTAAGGGGTTTATCAGTGAATCCACAGAGCTCCCATCCTCTGGTCAGAAGTGGTTTAAGAAATCAAAAATTGACGAAGTTCCCTGGAGTCTTTTCATGACCTCCAGAAAGATTGATTGTTGTGAGAAAGGTATTCATGTTTCTCTACTTAAGGCTAGATGGCATGGTCTATTATCAGTTCTTAAGTAGTTTATAACTTGTGAAGGTCGTTATGGCCTGGTTTTTCTTTATCATGTGTAGTTTCTTATGCACTTTATAGGTTTCCATCTGAATTTTTCATTTTATTTACTAAGGATTCTGTATAGGATGTCAAAAAGATACAAGAAGCAGAGCCTCGACTCTAGCCTCTTTCACCATGGCCTAATTAAAATGTTGTCGGTTCATCATTTGACATCCCTGGTTGATGACTGGGATAGGTTCTTAGCCCGAAATAGTTTTTTTACAACAATTCCTATAGAAACCCCTGTGTTGGATAAGCCTATGATAGAAAAAAGTTTTGATTTCTCAAGTGGCAAGCCAGAATTTTTGGAGGAAAACCCTCGTGACGAGGAAATACCCAATCAGTTTTTATATGGACAACAGGATGTTGGTTCTTATTTTATAGAAACCCCCGTGCATGAATTAATTATCGGCCCTAACCCTACTGTAAAATCAAACAGTAAATACCCTTGCAAACAATCAAAATAGAAGCAAGCAGTGTTAGGTTTCCGAAATAAAAGGGTTGGTCGGCTCATTTTGAGAAGTCTGCGTAATCAATTTAAGCCTCATTTGAGCTTGATCAATACGATCGATATTAATGAGGATTCAGATCCCGAAATTGAGGATTTTCTTGGATAAGAAGATCATGATTGTCATAAGTCGGATCCTAATCATCCATACGACTATGTTAACAATATCCCACCGTGTCTCAAGGATAGCAAGGGGTTTACTGGTATTAAGCTCGGTCAAGGGCCGACAATAGGTAGTGTTGATGTTCTTACACCCAACTATATGCTCCATCGATAGATTGCTCCTTATGTGCATTGCGAGGTCTGCTTTCATTGGATTGAACGGTACTATAATGAAATCCCCATTCTACAAGCAAGAATTAAAGCTCTCACCAACCACAATGAATTACTCATAAAAGAAAACCGTGAAATCAAAGAAAATGAATAGAAACAAACCAAGTGTCTTAAGAAGACAGGCAACATTGTGATAAAGAATGCAGATAGTGTAAAGGTCGTAAACAATTCTGAGATATCTTGATCCATGTTTTGGTTAAATGGTAAAACAGTTTTTTCCCTCTTATTACAGTCATGTTTTTTTTTTTTTTTTTTTTAAATCAAATCGGTTAAACTTAGATTTATTTTACCAATATAAGACTGGCTACAGAATCGTGAGATTTTGTAGGCAAGTCATTTTCATATAAAATTTAGTAATTATTTGTTAATAAAATAGCTAACTTGTTCCTATTTCATTTTTCAGCACATGGTATATCTGATGTTGATGTTATGGGATAGAACATGTTCGATCTAGTTGATTAGTATCTCCTTTTGTTTATTTTGTAAATAGAAAAAAACTTTCTTAAATTTTTTACGATATAGTTTGAACATGAGTGGCTCTAGGCCCTCTATATTTGTAATGTTTTGATCTTATAAGATCTGGTCCTATCTTAGGAGATAGGAAGTTCATATTTCAAAAACAACTCTTTAAATACTCTCTATTTTGTAAATGAAAGGCATGTTGGCCTGGAACCAATTATGAATGAATGATTTTCAAGACTTATGGAACAGCATACAAATTTTGGCTTTAGTCCACTGCAGATGTTGTTTCATTAACGTTTTGATTTATTAAATCTTGATATATCAATATGTCATGTAGCTTTAGACTCTTGATATGTTATGTTTCAAGATATCTATTTTACAATATCATTCATGACTTGTTGTTCCAGATATTGAGACTGTGATCATTTCTTCGATTTAAATATTAGGATTTCTCTTTGATATTTAAATGAACAATGAAATAAATGTGTTACACCTAGGTTTATCTTACTGTAATCATTTGCAATCATAAGATCACAGGATTAATTTGTGTTACCTATTCTATTATTAAACTTCGGTTACCAGTACAGGTTATGAATTTATTCAGAACATTTGCACTATAAGTATATTGCAGATTTATCTCATAGGCATGGTAGCTGGATGCTCTTTATTCACAGAGAATCCTAGATACATTTCACAAACTAACATCAGGTTAGCTTCTTTGTGTTTCTAATTTCTTTCATTTATGCATTAGTGAAACCAAAAATTTTAGATCATCTTTGACTATCTATACATCTGTGTTTCATAGCCTAGTTAATTCATGATTTGTTAGATTTATAGAGAGAAAACAAAAAATATTTGAATGTTCTTTCTTTATCTGCTTCTCAAAAGCAATTATTTTTACATTGATTTCATGAGTTTCTAGTAAAACTTACAACCTGTAAATGTTGTTCATAAATGGGAATTTTATGTTTTCTTGTTATGCTTAAACACATTTAAAACAGTTATATCAGAGTATGTATATATATATATATATATATATATATATATATATATATATATATATATATATATATATATATATATATATATATTATAGTTTTTTAGCATTAGTTAGTTATTCCTTCTTTTTGTTTTCTTTTTAGGATTTGATATTGGCTAACGAATCCATTAAACTCATCAGAACAAGTTACACCAAACGGCTTGGGTTACTTAGACAACCCTAGACCAGACTCATTCTTCTAGTTGATGGTCGGTTAATTTCACTCGTCAACACACCCTAGGTAAATATGTCAAATCATCTTAAGCTATCAAACAGAGAAAATACACCTCTTATGCAAGGATCTGTGTCTATATGAACATCTCTAAATATTTTCCAAGGACAGTTACCTTCTAATACCAAGACGAGGAATGATCCCAAACTATAGACTATGAACACATTCCATTCAGATGTCGAAAATGCCATGAACATGGACACCTTTTCAGATACTTCCCTCTCAACACCCCCGCCCCCCAAAAAAAATGGAAGTTGAAGAGAAAACAAAGGAAGGATTTACCTAGGTGAAAAATCGAAGGAGACAAGCACAGAAGAAGCCCACTATCAACAACAAAGAAAAGAACCCAAATAATAACTCTTTTGAAGCCCTCAACTGCCTCCTAGAGGCAGAAGAAGTGGAAAAACCCCACAAGGTCACGGGGATAGATCTCAGCAAGCACAAGGAAGACCAACCATCACAAGAGTATAAAACCCCAGCAAACCAAGAAGATCCACAGACTCACCCAGTCTCAAGAAAGGAACTAGAAAAAGAGGAAGACACAGTCATGGAAATGGATGAGCAGGACCTAGCAGAAATCGACCTAGACAGGTTAGAAGAATAACTCAACAAGAAGGATCTCCAAACCTTACCAAAGGACCAACTCAGGAAAGTTCAAAAAGTATTTATGGACTCATCAGTAGGGGACACAACAAGGTTGGGGATTAGCACAGACCCAAACCAAGATCCAAGAAAACACCCAAAAGAAAACAATCAATGAGACAGAAAATCATCTCATCATATAATAAAGGAAGCGGGAAACTATATGATCAACTCGAGACATATTCACAAGCTCTTAGAGAGCTCCTTTTCCCACCCACTCAATTGTTAAATATGAATATCCTCACCTGGAATATCAAAGGCCTAAATGGAAGATCCAAACAAAGGACTCTCCGAAACTGCATCAAAATGGAAGACCCTGATATATTCCTGATACAAGAGACAAAACGTGCAGGGAAAACTGTAAAAGATGTTGGTGTAAATGTGAATCCTATCAAACAGACTCAAAAGGGGCTTCAGGAGGCCTGGCCATCTGCAAGATACCAGATATATAAAATATGCAGAACAGAAACGAAATGCTAGAAATAACAGAATAACAGTAAAATATCCAGCATAATCTTCACAATACACAGAAATGATATACGA
>JZKD02S1702814.1:49975-71711 GCA_000966675.3 Picea glauca
TTAGGTCTTCTTACATCCGCCTTATTCTATTTTATTGAAAGGTCTTATTTAATATTGACCTTTATTACATCCGAATACATTGATCTACCTATGTGCGGGTTAGGACCTTAACACCATCCTATGGAATCCTGCAATAGTCATCCTTGATCAAGGCTTCTCCACACCATGCACCATCACCCAGGAACATAATAAGGCTTTCATGACACCAATAACTAAAGAAGAAGTGGATCAGGCTATTCAGCAGTTACCCATAGGCAAGGATCCTAGTCCAGATGGTTTCACAATAGACTTCTTCCACTCTTGTTGGCCAATGTTAAGGGAGGAAGTGTGGCAGTTGGTGGAGGAATCACGTATCTTAGGAAAAGTTATTCCAGCACTAAATTCGACTTTCCTCACCCTAATACCCAAATAAGAAAGAGTCACAAACCCAAGGAACTTTAGACCCATAGCTCTTTGCAACGTGATCTACAAAATCATTTCCAAGGTCATAGCTCTAAGACTCAAGCCTATACTACCCTTCATCATCTCCAAGGAGAAATCAAGATATGTCAAAGGAAGGAAAATCATGGATAGTGTCATTCTTTTCCATGAAATCATTCAGTCACTCAAAAGCACTCACACTCTATGTATGCTTCTAAAACTTGACCTTTCAAAAGATTTTCACAAATTAAGCTGGAAATATATGAAAGCGCTCCTATCCGCTTACAGTTTCAAGAGGGATTGGGTCTCCTGGATAATGAACCTCATTTCCTCAACCTTATTCTCAATCCTCGTCAATGGTGTCCCCTCTCAACCCTTTTCCCCCTCAAGAGGGATAAGGCAAGGTGACCCTCTCTCCCATTTTCTTTTTGTCATAATGGTTGAAGGACTAGGATGCTATATCAAGGCCTCATTTCAAAATGGATCCCTCCAAGGCCTCCCTCTTCACAGATTACAACTAACAGCCTCCCATAGCCAATTTTTTTATGACACACTACTAATGAATACCCCCACCGCACAAGAAACAATAAAACTAAGATTTGTCCTCTCTGATTTCAGCGAAGCCTCTGGCACCACCTTTAATCTATCCAAATCGCAGCTCTTCTTTTTCAATACTTCTATGGCAATCCAACATCACCTTTCTCAAATTATGAATACCCCTGTCTGCACTCTTCCCTCTCGCTACCTGGGACTCCCTCTTTCTGACTCAACAACCAAAAAAATCTCCTGGGACTCTCTCCTACTCTCCATCACCAACCGTCTCAAAAACTAGACCTTTCACTCCCTCAACCTTCTAGCCAAAATCGTTCCCCTAAATTCAGTCCTCCAAGCCATCCCATCTTATCTCTTCTCGGCCCTATCTGCCCCCCAATCATTCATAAAGAAAATAATGAATATGTAAAGAAACTTCCTATGGAATGGACACAACCCAAACAAAAAATGGGCCTTAGTCAGTTGGGACAAAGTCTGCAAGCCTAAATCTTCAGGTGGTATGGGCCTCTAGGACCCTGGAAAATTAAATAGCACCATGGGAGCAAGAATCTAGTGGAGATGGCTCAAAACTCCAACAAAGCTCTGGGAAAAACTCTGGAAATGAAAATATGCCCCAAATATGCACCAAAGTCAAATTATAAGAATGCAAGGGAAAATTCAAGGCTCCAACATCTGGAATGCGACCTGGAAAAATCGACCACTCATACAAGAACATGTTTTTGGGGAAGTTCACAATGGTCAGAGTGCCCTATTCTGGATGGATTCCTCACAGCAAATGCCACCCCTACTACTGGAAGAATATCTACAATCCTACAAAAATCACATTCAATATATTTCCACTCTCAAAGTGGCAGATCTGTGGATAGAAACCCCCAGTGGCTCTCCCTGGCGAAGCTGGAAATCAACTCATTAGGAACTCCAAGTGGCAATGAACTGTGACATGTAGCACTAGAAACAAGCTACAACCCAAAGGCGAATCAAGAATAACACAGACCCAGACATTTTTAGATGGGGATACACGCCTCATGGAAGCTTCACTCTCAAGGAGGGCTACACTCTTAAGGAGAATTTCCATAACCTTCAGAAACACAACATCTAGACAACAATATGGAGATCAAAACTCTGGCCCAAAATCTCTACTTTCCTCTGGATCCTCCTATAGAACAAGATCTTAACCTGGGACAATCTCCAAAGATGAGGTTTCATTGGCCCCTTTATCTGCTATCTCTGTCATATTTGAGATGAAACCATGGAGCACCTCCTAAATAATTGTCTACTCAGTGAGAACATCTAGAACCAGGCCACTCAGCTCATGAGAAGAACCAAACGAGTTAAAAATAGCATCATAAGCACCATCAGGGATTGGGGATATGGTCCCTTCAAAATTCCTATCTTGAATATATTCTGGCAACTCTTACCAGGCTTCATGGTGTGGAAACTATGGAAATAGAGGAATAGAAGAACCTTTCATTCCCAGCCATCTCTTCCTACCCTCCTCTAGAATACAATCCTCCTGCATCTTTAGGAAACTCTTCAACTACATTTATGGATCAAGGATAACTTTCCCATTGACCCAGGTAATCTCTCGATCCTCAACTCCTGGGGCTTCTTGTTTGCACACCCCACCCCTCCTTAGCAGCCCCCTCTAATTTCAAAATCCTTCAGTCCCTCTAAGTGGTCCCCCCCCCCTGCCAAGATTCCATAAGGTAAATTTTGATAGTGCATCAAAAGGAAATCTAGGACACTCAGGCTATGGAGTGGTCATAAGAAACATCTTGGGCCAAATTCAAAGCCTCACTACAAGAAATATCAGATATGACACCAACAATTCAGCAGAAATCTGGGGTCTCATCAAAGGGGTGCAAATGGCTCTAGATCAAAACCTCACATGTCTGATTATTGAAGGATACTCCAAAATCACAATAGACTTAGCAATAAAAATCCTGAATGGTAGAGATCCAGGGAAAATCACTCCCAACTGGCACCTCCATGGCCCTGTTCACAGCTTCGAGGCTCTTCTAAGACCTTCTCTAACTCTAACCCCTAACACATTAGGCGAAGTGAAAACAAATTTGTGGACAGACTGGCCAATGCAGGGGTTGACTCGACACAAAACATCATTCTCCAAGATCCCAGGCAGTCCTAAAGCTCATCCCTCTAGCTCCAATGCAAGGAGATTTCCCAGCTAGATGGCCCCAATCTAGACGGAGTGCCACCTTTGTCTACCTAGAATTCCTTCCAAGTCAGAAATGATCTGAAGCTCAGGCGAGAGAGAAACCATAAGCATCAGCGTAGAACATCAACAGTCGACAAATGATTTCAGGACCTCGACAATCAAGAATCGTGAGGTTGAAGGATGTTGTTTCTCAAATTCGCAAACTCACAAAAAGCGACAGAGGATCTGGACCATTAATGCTAAAGGACTTATGGACCGTCGATCTGGTCCCAATGATTTGACGTGAGAAAATTTTGGGAACTCGGCTATCGGGAGACCAACGCATGAAAGTCGTTATTTATCAAAGTCATGAAATCGTGAAATGTAAAATCACGATAAGAGAGAACAGATTAGGATCATTGGTACCAGAAGAGATTTGGACCATTGATCTGGTCCCATGAATTTGACGTGAGAAAATTTTGGGATCTCGGTTATCGGGAGTCCAAAGCATGAAGGCCACTATTTCCCAAAGTCGTGAACTCACAAAATGTGAAATCATGATAAGCGCAAAAATATTAGGACCATTGGTACTAGAAGAGATATGGACCGTCGATTTGGTCCCATGGATTTGACGCGAGAAAATTTTGGGATCTCGGCTATTGGGAGCCCAAAGCTTGAAGGCATCTATTTCCCAAAGTCGTGAAATCATGAAATGCAAAATCGGGAAAAGAGAGAATAGATCAAGACCGTTGGTACTAGAAGAGACCTAGATCGTTGATTTGGTCCCACGGATCTGATGTGAGAAAATTTTGGGAACTCAGCTATCGGGAAGCCCAAGCCGCGAAGTCGCGAAATGCGAGAGAAGATCTGGATCGTTGATCTCGAGGAAATTGGGACCATCGATCCGGTCCTGAAGGACTCATTGGTAGCATTTTGGTATAAGCAGATAGGCTGTGGATCTTTTTTGTAAGCTTTCAGTTGTAATTAATATAAGGTTCGACTTTTTATTCACGCAAAAAAAAAGAATGCCACAAAGGATTATATTCAACATTAACTAAATACAAATTCACCTACTCACTAAGAATGCCACAAATTAGTATATTCAACATTAAACAAATACAAATTCACATTCTCATTAAGAATGCCACAAATGATTATATTCAACATTAAACAAATACAAATTCACCTTCTCATTAAAAATGCCACAAATGATTATATTCAACATTAGAAAATACAATTCACCTTCTCATTTAGATTACCACATATAAATTATATTAAACCATAAAAAGTTCTTCCTTAAAGATTACTAATAAACCTTAATTATTCATTATCTAGACAAGTGATCACAAGAATTACATGGTAACCTGTAATGATTCCATAACAATCATAACTTACATTCTAATTATGAATGTACATTATACCAGATTTCCTTAATTACTGGCTCTAATTTTATTTAAAAGCCATTCTAGAATAAGGATTCCTTTGAAACGAGAAGGAGTCTACATCCTCTATTTGTAAGTAAAATCATCGTTAAACATAAATTATAAGACATCACGCTGGTTTTTATTACATACAACAATATAGTTCTAACAACCTTTGTAAAGCATCACGATATCGACAGCTACCCAGTGTCGATTCCCTCCTGTGAGTTTGAGAATAAATCAGATAGAAGAGATGTTAATTGATGTTCTCTTTTAAATAAAAATTTAGATATTATTTTTAAGTCAAGAACACACATACCATTATCTTACGGATATTTTAACGGCGGGGTGGAGATTATATATGCAATGCTCATATATATAATGAACACAGAGATATAATTGATATCCGACGACCCCAAATTTCTAGTTACAGAGTTACCATGTAAATTCCAGCGACCAACATTTTAAAAATAAAAGCATATATATACTAAATCTTCAGCGACCCTATCAGTTTCTAACCGAATTACCAAATGCATAGATACCACTGTAAGACTTCCAATTTATCGGGTTGCAAAAGCTTTTGCCTTGACCATCGGTAGTTCAACTCGGATTTGATACATTTTACGGTGGCCATACATAAGTTAAAAATATTCCATAATGGAATTTATATTACAAAACTCAACAAATTTCAACTGTTCAAAATGCCAAATAAAACCACAAGGCCATACAAAATTTTAATTCCGTATTCGCGATCTACGTTTTACAAGCCACACCAACTTCTAAATTTGTATTTGCACATAATTAGTTCAAAAACCAAGCAATGTATAACTTGGTTTCTACAATAATTGACCACGAACAATAAGAATCAAGTTCTGGTTGTAATTTCAGTTGCGATGATAATATAAACTTGAAATTCAATGCACACCATAGATATACAATGAACACCCAAATTCTATATTCCAAAATTTCATAATAATATTGTAGCGACTATAAGAATTGATCTCTAGATTACATAATAGTTCTACAACAAATATACTTATTTTAAATCCATAGTTACAAATAGTTCTACAATGATTTAGAACTCTAAATTACAATTTAGAGTTACTACAATAAACTTTTCAGAAATAAAAATATCAGAACCAAGAATATGGAGAGTTGAGGATGTCCTTCAAACACTTTTTCTCCTCAGGTTCTCCCTCTTTCTAATCACTCAACTTCATCGATATCTCCCAACCAATTCTAGGGGTACTTTTTTTCCCCCTCTTAGCCCCCCGCCCCCCCCCTGAGCTGCAAAGGGGCCACGCATAAGAAACCGGCAATCAATAGCTCCAAGGCTAGCCTCACAAGGAAGAGCTTCCACTCTTTCTAAAATCTTGGTATCCCAAATCTCACAAGTAAAACACAGTCCACAAAATTTTGGCAGCATAACATTACCAAGAATGGGTGAGATCCATTTCCCTTATACACCATTTGTTTTATAGAAATTTCTTCACTCACACATGTCCTCATGCAAAATTAATTAATTTAATTAGTATTATTTACCCACACACTTGTCACCCTCTCCCCAAGTTGCACAAGTAATTACCATATTTATTTTCTTTAAAAAGTCAATTTCCGTCACATTCCCCAATGTGTTCCTATTTTCTCTCTTAGTTGTCCATTTTTCCCCAAATTCTCATTTAATGAGTGTCTCCTAACTAGATCTTAGTTAGAGTTGGATTAGGAGTCTTCTTCTAGTTAGGCTAGTGGTAGCTTGACTCAAGATACTATTCTATGTGTACACCTATTCTCTCATATTATTTTATCTTGTTATTTAAAAAATCTAATTTAATAATTTAATGCACACATGTGCATTTTATCCAATCTTTAGATTTTACTCACTTTTTCCTATAATTTGATTTATCTCAATTCTTTTAATTTATTTAATATTTTAATTAGTCCCTTAATTAAACTTAGACTTAGGCTTAGACTCTTGTTATGATTTTTAATTAATAAATTAATGTTTAATTAATTATTTTATTCTAACAAGGTCTAATTGTTTCAATTATTTCTAGCCCACCTAGACTTATTGACTCGATTTTTAATTACGCGGCATACCATTCAAGACGCACCTTCATGCTCCAAGGATGCCACACGCTTTAGAATGGTTTTGGAAGTTTTTTCGACCCTTGAAGTCAACACTCCATTCAGTAGACTTATGAGAGACTAAGGGATTCTCAGGAATAAGGACACTTCCTTATTGTGCACCCCTTAGAAATATTCGTGAGCGATTGTCTCAATCTACCCCCATGACATCGTGGACCTCTTGAACTAGGTAATATTTAACTTACATGTTATACCATGGCAGGAGTGCTATTAGGATGTGACAAGGATGTTGTCACATCTATCCCTGAATGTTTGGTTTTTGTGCATGGACCCTTTACTCCTTATGTGAGTCAGATTAGTAAGCATCGTCAAGCCTCCATCCACTGAAAAAAATAGTGTCAATAATCCATATACATAAATCATACGGAAATCAATCATACATCATATGTACATAAAATGAAATAATTAAAAAAACAAAATCCACTCCCTTACTCAATCCAAAGTCCAAGGAATTCCATTAATGCCATCGGCATCCATAACCTGTCATGTGTCCCGCACACTCAGAAAAACTCATCAATAACATCTGCCTATATATATACATCAGATTAGCAATAAGTCGCAATACTTCATCATCATCATATATAACCCATAATCAAAACAAAATCATAATATACCATAATCGGATCACTTGCATGCAAGTGTCCTCAAAGAATAAGTCAATTAAAGTGTTCTTAGTGGAGAGGGATGTTACATACACCCCCTCTTATTTTAAACTTTGTCCTGAAGTTTTTACAATATATAAATGCAAGTAAAAAAATGTATCAGACATATATCTACATATCTAATCTATCAAACAAGGAAACTATTGATGTGTATCATATGCATCCTCCTAGGTAGTCAGGTGTGGACTATAGTTGTCCCAATAGACCTTGACCTAGTCGACTATTTGACGTCGTAGCTATCGAATGCGATGGTCTAGAATGCAGATTGGCTCCACCATGAGAGCACCCTCATCTGGCACCTGTAAAGAACTCATGTCAATAACATGTGACAAATCACTAATATAATTTTGTAAAACAAATACATGAAATACATCGCGCATACGCCTCAAAGAATCAGTCAAGGATAGTCGATAATCCATAGGTCCTTTCCTTTCCACAACCTCAAAAAGTCCCACAAACCTAGGAGATATTTTATCACCCTTCCCAAACTCGATCAAACTCTTGTGCAGTTTTACCAACAAGAAAACTTCATCACCAACTTCATAACTCTGGTCAACACGATGCACATAAGCATAACTCTTATGTCGATCATGCGCTTCTTTAAATCTTTGTCTTGTCAATTTCATATGTTCTTCCATATCTTGGATCACTTTCGGTCCTACTAAAACCCTATCCTCAATTTGATCTCAACTCAATGGCATCAGACACAGTCACACACAAATAAACTCAAACGGAGGCATCTTAATCGTACTCTGGTAAATATTGTTGTACGCAAACTCTACCAATGGAAAGAAGTCTTCCCAACATTTATGGTGTTCCATTACATACATACACAACATATCCTCCAAAATCTAGTTTGTTCTCTCTATTTGTATGTTTGTCTCAGGGTGATACGATGTACTAAAATCCAAATGTGTTCCCAAGGCATCTTGGAAACTGGTCCAAAATTGTCTTGTAAACATTGATCCTCAATCCAAAATGTTCTTTCTTGGTGAACCATGTAATCTCACAATCTCACTGAAAAATACTCTAGCTATGTTTGGCACCTAATATGTCGTGTGTACTGGAATAAAGTGTGCACTCTTCGTCAGAGTGTCAATGACCACAAAAATTGAATCGTGTCTCCTTGTCGTCAATGTAAATCTAACAATAAAATCCATCGAAATGACCTCCCATTTCGATTTAGGAATAGTGTGTGGTTGTAACAATCCTGCTATATGTCTATGTTTAGCCTTCACTTGTTGGAATTCTAGACATCTTGCCACGTAGCTAACTATGTCTAGTTTCATTCCTTTCTATAATAATAAAGGATTAAGGCATGCCTTCATCTTCATGACTCCTGTATGAGCCATGTATATGGCTCGGCGAGCTTCGCTTAGAATCAAACTTCTTAATTCGTTATTAGGAGGTACATAGATTCTTATGTTATATCTCAACAATCCATCGTTGTCTAAAGAATAACCTTCATACTTTGGCACCAACATGGTATTTTGTCCAATATTATCCTTAACTTATTTGTACCAGTCATCGTCAAACCGTAGAGCTAGAATATTTTTTTGAAGATTCATCTTAAGAGGTATTACCGAGAATATGTGTGGTCTTCGACTTAGTGCATCTACCACTCTATTCATCGCTCCTTTAATGTAAGTAATCTCAAAATCGTATTCACTAAGTAATTTTGAAAAATAACTATGTCACTCATTCAAGTCACAATGCGTAAGTATATGTTGCAATCCACAGTGATCTATATTTAATTTGATTTTTTGTCCAATCAGATAATGTCTCCACACTCTTAAGGCATATACAATTGATGATAACTCCAAGTCATGTGTTACATAGTTCTCTTCATGCTTTCTCAATTTCCTTGAATTGTAAGCGATCACTCGACCGTCTTGCATCAAAACTTTGCCTAAACTTTCCTTGGATGTGTCTGTGCATACCAAGATATATTTGTCCATGTCAAGGACCTTCATTATAGGGGCTTCTTCAAAAACTCTTTGAGCTTTTTAAATTCTTTTGATCATTTCTCTATCCAAACGAAATTTATGTTTTTCTTCTGCAATTTCGTGATTGGATTTGCTATCTTCAAAAAACCCTCGATGAATTGTCGGTAATACCCTGTTAAACCCATAAAGCTATGTACCTCTTGTATGTTTTTCGATGCTGTCCATTCCATAATGGCCTCTACTTTTGTTGTATCCATAGCAATACCTTCACCATATATGATATGTCCCAAGTAATGAATCTTCAATTGGTAAAAATAACATTTTGATAGCTTCTTGTACAATTTGTTTTCTCTTAGACATTGTAGAACTAATATCAAGTGTTCTTCATGCTCTTCTTCCATCAGAGAATATATCATTATGTCATAAATAAATACATGAACAAACGTTTCCAAGTATTTATGGAACACCCCATTCATCAAACTCATGAATATTCCTGGGGCGTTCGTCAAACCGAACAGTAAAGCTATAAACTCATAATGTCTGAATCTCGTCTTAAATGCACTCTTGGGGATATCTTTCTCATTAATATGTAATTGATGATATCCCGATATCAATTCAATCTTCAAAAAACACGATCACTCCCTTCATCTGGTCAAATAAATCATCTATTCTTAACAACGGATATTGGTTTTTGATCGTTGCTTTGTTCAATTGACAATAGTCAATACAAAGTCTCCACGATCCATCATTCTTTCTCACAAAAATAACTGGCACACCCCACAATGATACTCTTTGGTGTATAATTCCTAAGTCCAACAACTCCTTCAATTGTATTTTCAAATCCTGCAATCTAGGCGTTGACATCTGGTAAGACGTTCTTTCTATCGATTCAGTTCCAGGTTTCAAGTCGATTGTAAAATCCAACTCTCTTTTAGGTGGTAAACCTGGCAACTCTTCTGGAAATACGTCCACAAACTCTTTCACTACATGAAGGTTTTCTAATCCTTATGCCTTGTCCCTTTCATTTAGTGCTAAGATTTCATATATCTTTCATCGCTTGCACATACTCTTTTGCAATTGTAGGGAAGAAATAAACCTCAAAGACACCCCCTGGTTTCTTCATACAATCACTCTACTCTGTCCCAAATCATCTGTTAAACTTAGTCAGTTCATCTTGTATTTAAGTATCACATCATACGATTCTATTCAGTCCAAATCAATCATTATGTCATGATATCCTAAGATCATGACATAAATATCTACCTTCATTGCAAAATATCCCAAGTTAATACTATAGTTTGTAACCTTTTCACCAACCTTTTGTTTGGCACCCAATGCCATGATTTCTATGTATCTGAACTCGTCCTACTCGACTACCTTTACCTTAATTCTCTTTAGTGATGCACTAGAGATAAATCTCTCTATAGCACCTGGATCTATCAAAATACTAAAATTTTGGTCAACGATAGTACCTGATGTCTCGAATACAGTGGACTGGTGCTCGACCTAGAGGTTATTCTTTGTTTCTTGTATATTGTGAGCCTTGCCCAAATATCCAACAGTTGTGGGTCCTGATGATATGGCCACTATGGCCTTCTCAATCAAATAGTGTCACTGGTAATGTGGCTCTCCACATGTCCAACATCCAATCTTCAATCTAGTGCTCCTGGTCCCCGAAGTAGAAGTTATTGTCCTAGCAGTCTGTGATCCTAGTTTGTTCTAATGAAAAGGCCTAAAATGATTCTATTACTGTAGATGACGTTGTTGTTGTTTCTATGGTATTTTCAGTTAGTCTAAAAGGAGTCCCATAAGTCTTTCTGGATGGTGTCTGATGTTGTTGCACTCCTGATGTCATCTTTCCAATTGTTCTAGAAGGAGTCTTTCCTTGACCCCCATTGTTTAGTTCTTCCTCAACTATGAGAGCCTTCTGAACTACATCTTGCAATGTTTGAGGCATTAATATCTTCACTTTCACATGAATGTTGAAGTTAAGGCCAAAAATAAACTTGTTGACCTTTAAGTTCTCTATGTTCAGAGGTGGAGCAAACCTAAGTAGCTCCATGAATCTAGCCTCATACTCCGGCACCATATGACCACCCTTTCATAAAGCGTTGAACTCATTAAGCTGGCACTCAATGAATTCCTTGGACAAGTACCTCTCCTGGAACTGTTCCTCGAACAAATCCCATGACACGTCTTCAACGACCATGTTTATTTGAGGTAGGAGTGTCTTCCACCAAACTAGAGAACTCCCTTTCAATTGAATGACCTCCATGTGGACCTTCATTTTGTAGTTATAATCATGAAGTGCAAATCACATTGTCGTGTTCTCCAACCATGCCTCGAAAGCTAAGTTGTCTGGGGCACCCTAGAACTCAGGAAATTTCACCTTCTTGAGTTCTTTGTGTATGCTACTACTACCTTATGGAGCACATTGTGAACCCTTATTGTCCATAGACACTCTTCCCTCATATTGATCTAGGCAGTTGATCAACGCCTCTGACATCCTCTGGAAGGATCTCATCATACCTACCACATCTCTCACAACAACCTACTCCTACTCAGTGGTCTTCTCTTCTCCATGGGGGTTAGATCCCTCGGGCATGGATACTATCGGAGGTGTCACACCTCTTTCTCTAGCAAAATGACATCTACTTCCCCTGCGTCCTTTAACCATGATTATCTACATGGACAAATTTCAAATTAATTAGCGATACATCATTATCATTTAGTTAACACAGTGGAAGGCGTAACAGTCCAATGTCATAGGGTTGAACCCGCTCTGATACCATATGTAATGACCCCTCCATTACGACATCAATGTAGAGAGTACACTAGAGGTAAAAAAAATAATCAAACATCATTAAAACAAGCATTACACAACAATAACATACACCAACATTTATGCCCAAAGGGGTTGGATCCAATGGTGGAAAGCGAGGAGTTTTTCACCGTTGGGCAAGGTTCAATTCTCGTGAGGGATTTATCTGGAGCCATGGGGACACCTTGAGGTAGTGTTCGAATGTGTGGTTGCACCCAGAGATACCATATTAAATGGTATCGTGACCCGTGCACACATAAGTGGATCAAAGCCCACCCCCATGTCCTTCAAATTTTAAAAAACAAGGGAGAATGGAATGAAGCGAAACGAATTGCCATTGCGGCTAGGGCCCAAACCCTAGCCGCCTCCGCTCTGGTTTTTTGACTGCAGGGGCGCGGATTCGACTGTAGCAGTCGATCAGGGTTACAGGGGCGCGGATCGGCATGTTTCCCCTCCTGCGATTTTTTGCATGCGTTTTGGAGCAGCGGTTGGCCTACCTCTGCGATTTGTTTGCTGGTGGTCGGTGCCCTGCTACAATGGCCCCAAATCCGATTGCCAAGATGGAAGAAGATCCTTTGGAAGCATTCAAAGAATTATTCCACTCGGCAGGACCTAAATCCAAGCCTTCTCTCTCGTCTAAATTTGTTAAGAAGATGGAAGAGATCCCTTCGTTGGAGCTATCTCCAGAGGAGCCTTGCAATCTTGCCCTCTTTCTAGCAGAAAAGGCCCTCATCGAAAAGTTTACGAGGTTATGGCCTAGCCCCAAAATGGTGGAGGCATGGATGGATGATCGTTGGAAGTCGCTGATACAAGGAAAAGTCTCTTCGTGCACAGTAGGCAGGGGTTTTTTTGTCTTCAGTTTCTCGAGGACAGAGGATCGTGATCTAGTTTTCAAATCTGGACCCTATTTCATGGGGGTGAGAGGGTTGTTCTTAGCCCCCTGGACTCTTGACTTCAATCCCGGAGCCGAGATCACCGCAGCCCCTGTTTGGGTTAAGCTACCTCATCTTCCCTTGCATCTCTGGGGGAAAAGTTCTCTGGAGGACATTGGAAATAAGCTAGGGCGTTTCCTGGACAGTGTGGAGTCGAAAGGGGATCAGTATACCTGTGCCCAAATTTGTGTTGAGGTTAACCTCGAGAAAGGCATTCCGGAAGCCATTAATCTCTCCCTGGGGGAATGGTGCCATATCCAAGAGCTGGACTATGAGCAGATTCCTTTTAAGTGCCTCTGGTGCCATGCTTATGGTCATTTCGCAAAAAGCTTCCCCAAAGCCTCTGAGGTGCCGAGACCAGTCAAAGAAGTTGATTTTCAGCCAGTATCTAACCGACGAAGGCAGCCAAGGCGAAAGGATCCACTACCCCAGGCTCAGAAGGCCACTCACTCAGCAGAGGCAACTCTATAAAATAAAAACAGATTTGATGCATTGAAGGAAGATGAAGCCCTAGATCCAGAAACAACAGCAGTTAATGGAAATCCTCTGGCAGACGAAATCCTTCCGGATTCCACCCCCCCAGAGTCAGTAGCAGCGAGAGAAATTCGGGCCTCAGATCCGGAGCCCCCTGCCCCTGCAGGTCTGGTTGTTTCAGTCCCCTCTAGCAGCTCTGTGGAAACTTCTGAAACTGAAGACATTTCAGTTCCATCTCCACCCCTTACCCGAGGGCGAAAGACCAACAAAGTGCGCAGAGAAAAGGAGGCAGCCTCCAACATTTCTTTAGGTTCTCAGAAAAAGATGGATCCCTTTTTTAAGGGGAAAATTTCATCCTCCTCGGTTTAATGCTCTGCTTCTATCTTCTAYTGTGCTCACAGTTTGTGAGAATTTACTCATGTATGCATTTTTTGTCATTTGCTCGAATTAGCTCAAGAAGCAAATGGGATTGGACTCCCAAGACATTCACAAGAAGKTTGGCAGCACTGTTAGAGGTCACCAACCTTCTTCAGATTTGTAACTTTCTGATTCTGGCTTGCCAGAAAGCCGCTTAATACAGCCTAACCATTCTTGTCAAAAAAAAAAAACATACACCAACATTTATACATTTTATTCTTATCGACATCATTACACAACAAGAATTAATTTCAACCTCATCACTCTAATATATTAGTCACATCACCTCAAGATAAATAGATGTCCATTCACCCATCCTACCCTACAAGGTTAGGACCTCCAAGACACATAATCAATGCGCAAGTTCAGGATTCATTTGATTGATTTTGACCATTTAAGGTCTCAGGACTAGCAATTGTTCTGAGGAACCTGGAAGTATCTATTCCCGTAGCCAAGTCTAATCTAGACTCAAAAACTAATATAACAGTAAGGTACTAAATCATAATGCAAATTAACTTATTCAATGACTCATTATTCTCGACAGAAGATTTACTTTCCTTAAGAATTACAACCAAAATCATTTATTATCATCTAGATAATGTGCATTATCTTTAAGACTATTGCAATATATTATATTCAATATTTAATAAATTTTCTTCCCTTTTAAACACAAGCAAACGAGTAATTATTCATTATCTAGACAAATGTACCTTCCTTATAATATACAAATAATTATTTTTCACTATCTATACAAAATTTACCTTCTCATTAAAATACCATATATGATTCATTCAACATTTAACAAATACAAATTCACTTTCTCATTAAGAATACCACAAATTATTATATTCAACGTTAAACAAATACAAATTCTCACTAAGAATACAACAAATGATTATATTCAACATTAAACAAATACAAATTCTTCTTTTCATTAAGAATACCACAAATTATTATATTCATCATTAAACAAATACAAATTGACCTTCTCATTAAGAACGCCACAAATGATTATATTCAACATTAAACAAATACAAATTTACCTTCTCATTAAGAATGCCACAAATGATTATATTCAACATTAAACAATACAATTCACCTTCTCATTTATATTACCACATATAATTTATATTAAACCATAACAAGTTTCTTCCTTAAAGATTACTAATAAATAAAGATTACGCTCATATATATAATGAACATAGAGATATAATTGATATGCGGCGACCCAAAATTTCTAGCTACATAGTTACCATGTAAATTCCAGTGACCAACAATTTAAAAACAAAAGTATCTATACATTAAATCTCCAGCGACCCTATCAGTTTCAAATCAAATTACCAAATGCGTAGACACCACTGTAAGACTTCCAATTTCTCAGGTTGCAAAAGTTTTTCCCTTGACCACCGGTAGTTCAACTCGGATTTGATATATTTTATAGTGGCCATACATAATTTAAAAATATTCCATAATGGAATTTATATTACAAGACTCAACGAATTTCAACTGTTCAAAATGCCAAATAAAACATCGATGCCATTCGAAATTTTAATTCTGTATTCATGATCTAAGTTTTACAAGCCACACCAATTTCTAAATTTGAATTTGCACATACTTAATTCAGAAACCAAATAATGTATAACTCGTATTCTACAATAATTGACCATGAACAATAAGAATCAAGTTCTGGTTGTAATTTAAGTTGTGGTGATAATGTAAACTTGAAATTCAATGCACACCATAGATCTACAATGAACACACAAATTCTATATTCCAAAATTGCATAACAATATTGTAGCGACTATAAAAATTGATCTCTATATTACATAATAGATCTACAACAAATATACTCATTTTAAATCCATAGCTACAAATAGTTCTGCAATGATTTACAACTCTAAATTACAATTTACTTTTACAACAATAAACTTTTCATAAATAAAAATATTGGAACCAAGAATATGGAGAGTTGATGATGTCTTTAAAAGACTTGTGCTCCTCATGTTCTCTCTCTTTCTAATCACCCAACTTCACCGGTACCTCCCAGCCAATGCTACAGGTACTCTTCTTCCGCCTTATCCCCCTGAGCCGCAAAGAGGACACACAAAAGAAACCAAAAAATCAATATATCCAAGGCTTGCCTCACAAGGAAGAGCTTCCACTCTTTCTATAACTTGGTATCCCAACTCTCACAAGTAAAACATAGTCCACCAAATTTTGGCAACATAACATTACCAAGAATGGGTGAGATCTGTTTCCCTTCTACACCATTTGTTTTATATAAATTTATTCACTGACACATGTCATCATGCACAATTAGTTATTTTTTTAATTAATTTAATTAGTATTAATCACCCACACACTTGTCACCCTCTCCCGAAGTTGCACAAGTAATTACCATCTTTATTTTATTTAAAAATCCAATTTCCCTCACATTCCCCAATGTGTTCCTATTTTCTCTCTTAGTTGTCTCTTTGTTCCCCAAATTCTCATTTAATGAGTGTCTCCTAACTAGATCTTAGTTAGAGTTGGATTATGAGTCTTCTAGTTAGACTAGTGGTATCTTGATTCATGATACTATTCTATGTGTACACCTATTCTCTCATATTATTATCTCTTTTTATTTTAAAAATCAAATTTATTAATTTCATGCACACATGTGCATTTTAACCAATCTTTAGATTTTACTCACTTTTTCCTAGAATTTGATTTATCTTAATTCTTTTAATTCATTTAATATTTTTAATTAGTACCTTAATTAAACTTAGACTTAATCTTAATCTTAGACTTAGACTCTTGTTAGGATTTTTAATTAATAAATTATTGTTTAATTAATTATTTTATTCTAACAAGGTCTAATCATTTCAATGTTTTCTAGGCCACCTAGATTTATTGACTCAAGTTTTAATCACGCGACGTTCCCTTCAAGATGCACCTCTGTTCTCCAAGGGTGCCACTCGCTTTAGACTAGTTTTGGAAGTTTTTCTGACCCTTGGAGTCAACACTCCATTCGGTCAACCTTGTGAGAGACCCATGGCTTCTAAGGAATAAGGAATCTGCCTTATTGTGCGCCCCTTAGAAATATTCGTGAGTGACTATCTAAGTGTGCCCTAACGACATCATGGATCTCTCAAACTAGGTAATCATTAACCTACAACTCATATCATAGCGAGAGTGCTAATAGGTTGTGACAAGGACACTTCCACACCTCTCCCTCAATGTCTAGTTTATGTGCATGGCCCCTTTACTCCTTATGTGAGTCGGATTAGAAAGCATCGTCAAGCATGCATTCACTGACAAAAATAGTGTCAATAATCCATATACATAATATACTGAAATCAATCATATATCACATGTGCGTAAAATAAAATACTTAAAAAAATACAATCCACTCCCTGACTCAATCTAGAGTCCAAGGAATTCCATTGATGCTATCAGCATCCATAACCTGTCATGTGTCATGCACACTCAAGAAAACTCATCAATAGCATATTCTTATATATATATATATATATATATATATATATATATATTAACAATAAGTCACAATACATCATCATCATCATATATAACCCATAATTGAAACAAAATCATAATATATCATAATAGGATCACTTGCATGAAAATGTCCTCAAAGAATAAGTCAATAAAAGTGTGCTCAGTGGAGTAGGATGTTACACTAGTTCCGTAGATCCTCCAACAAACATTTTTCTGGGAAACAAAATAATAGCCGAGGGGGGCCACTAGCTGAAACCCAGTGCCTCAGATCCAATGCACCCAACATTTCATCCATCTGAGTCCCAGTTAGAGTTTTATCGCCAGTTGCAACTCGCCTCCTCAAGTCATCCGGGGACATGTTGGTAATTTGGTCCAGGGGCATAAAATCCAAACCGAGCAGCATAACAAATTTTTGTAATATCCCACACGTATTTTTTTCCAAAGTCCATGTGACCATGCTACCCACAATCGCCTAACACGATGTTCTTGAAAATAGACCTCTTGTCAAAATTTGTGCTATGCCTCATTGAACAAAACCCTATTCCCGAATATCCTCCAACAAATGATTTTATGGGAAACAAAATGACAACGAAGGGGCCCCACTATATGAAACTTGGTTCTTAAAATCCAATGCAATTGATGGTTCGTCTATCCAAGTCTCGGTTTGAGTTTTATCACGAGTTGCAACTTGTCTCCTCAAGTCATTCAAGGATATGTTGGAAATTTGGTATAGGGACATAAAATCCAAACTGAGTAGCATAACGGAATTATGTAAGCTCTTGAACATATTTTTGGACAAGGCCCATGTGACCACACTACCCACAATCGCTCAGTGTTCTTTAAAATCGATCTCTTGTTCAGAAATTTCACTATGACTTATTGAGAATAACCCTAGTCATGGTGATCCTCCAACAAACACTTTTACGATAAATGAAATGATAACTTAGGGGCCCCACTAGTTGAAACCCAGTGCCTCGGATTCAATGAAACCAAAGGTTCATCCATTCGAGTCCCAATTTGAGTTTTATCGTGAGTTGGAACTCACCTCCTCATGCCATTCAGGGACATTTTGAAAAATTGGTCTGGGGGCATGAAATTGAAACTGAGCATCATAACGGTGTTTTGTAAGCTCTTATATGTTTGTTTGTCCAAGGCCCACATGACCAAACTACCCACAATATCCTAATACAATATTATTGAAAATCGACCTCTTGTTCATGAATTGCACTATGCCTCATTGAGAAAAACCCTAGTTCTGGAGATACTCCACCAAACTCTTTTCCAAGCAATGGAATGATATTTAAGGGCACCCACTAGTTGAAACTAGGTTCCCTAGATCCAATGCAACTAACAGCTCATTCATCTGAGTCATGATTATATTTTTATCACAAGTTGCAACTCGCCTCCTCAATCCATTCAAGGATATGTTGTCAATTTGATCTTGGGGCATAAAATCCAAACCAAGAAGCATAATGGAATTATATAAGCTCATGCATGTCTATTTGTCCAAGGACCATGCAACCATGCTACCCACAATTGTCGGGCATAGTGTTCTTGAAAATCAACCTCTTGTTCGGGAATTGCACTATGCCTCATTGAGAAAAACCCTAGCCCCGGTGATCCTACAAAAATTGATTTTTCAGGAAATGGAATGATAGTGAAGGGTCCCACTAGCTTAAATCCAGTGACCCTAATCCAATGCAATCGACAATTCATCCATCCAAGTCTCAATTTGATTTTTATTGCGAGTTTAAACTTTCCTCCTCAAGTCATTTAGGGACGTGTTGGAAATAGACCTAGACCTAAACCATGACCATGACATAGATCTAGACCTATACCTAGACTTATACCAAGACCTATACCTACACCATTACCATGAACTATACGATGACATAGACCATGACCTAGACCATGACCTTGACCATGGAAAGACAATGCATGACAAGGCAAGGCATGGAAAGGCAATGTCTAGGTATAGGTCTAGGTCTAGGTATGGAAATGCAAGACAAGGAAATGAAAGGAAAGGCAAGGAAAGGCAAGGCAAGACATGAAAAGGCTAAGTAAAGCTAGACATGGCAAGGCAAGTCAAGGTCTAGGTATAGGTCTAGGTCTACATGCTATATCTTGTTATAAAATTTATTGAGTTTAAATATTAGTTTTTATTTCTTTGATTTTAAATAAGGCCTTGAAGTTATGTTTTTTTTCATGCAATCCAAAAGAAATTATTGATCAATAGTATAATGAGAATACACCATAAGGATGGAACATAAACCTATTTAGTGACATCCATTTCTATGTAAACCCTATTAATTATGATAATCCATGTTTCACAACTATGAAGATACCTAAGATATATGAATAAACAAAGTTTATGTAATGAAATTGAATTTCTCATGCAAATATTTTTATCTAATATAGATGGGATAACAAGTTGTAGAATTACATGCTTAATGAATCCTTTGATTGTAATTTTTAGGTATTAAACTTGTTCATTTAGTATAAGCATTATTTTTTTAAGCAAAAAAAAGGTATGTTATACGAATGCCATTATTTTTTTATTAAATTAATTTGAAAACAAATTTATTATAAGTTAACTGAATTTGGAAATAATTTAATGGTGTTTATGATTATAGAGACAAATTTCATGTGGCCAACTCAAATGACCAAAAATTTTATATAACAATGAAAATAACTATATTTTTACAATCAATTAGTTTTATGAATATCATAATGAAAGTAACAAGGCATGGCATGGAAAGGAAAGGTAATGACAGGCATGGCATGACATGGCAAGGCAAGGAAAGGCACAACATGGCATGGAAAGGAAAGGCATGGCATTGTAAGGCATGGCATTGTAAGGCAAGGTAATGTAAGGCATGGCATGACATGGAAAGGTAAGGAAAGGCATGGCATGGCATGGAAAGGAAAGGCATGGAACAAAAATGAAAGGCATGGCATGGAAAGGAAAGACATGGCATGGCATGACAAGAAAAGGAAATCCAAGGCATGACATGACATGGCATAGAAAGGCATGGAATGGAAAGGCAATGCATGGCATGGAAAGGCATGGAAATGTAAGGCATGGCATGGAAATGCAAGGAATGACATTGCATGGCATGGCATGGCATGGCATGGCATATCAAGGCAATCAAATGTAAGGCATGACATGGATAGGAAAGGCACGAAATGGAAAGGCGGGGCATGGCATGGAAAGACAAGGCATGGCATGGAAAGGCATGTCATGTCTTGGAAAGGAATGGACTCACAAGACAATGCATCGCATGGAAAGGAAAGACAAGGAAGGGAATTGAATGGAAAGACAAGGCATGGCATGACAAGGCATGTCATGTCTTGGAAAGGAATGGACTCACAAGCCAATGCATCACATGGAAAGGAAAGGCAATGCAAGGCATGGAAAGGAAATGAAAAGACTGACATCACATGGTATGGAAAGGAATGACATGGCAAGGAAAGGCAAGGGATGGCGAGGAATGGAATGACATGGAATGGAAAGGCAAGGCATGACACGTCATGGTATGGCATGGCATGGCATGGTATAGAAAGGCAAGCCATGACATGGCATGGAAAGTAAAGGCATGGCATGGAAAGGAAAGGCATGGAAAGGAATGGCATGGCAAGGCAACGCATGGAAAGTCATGGCATGGCATGGAAAGGCAAGGCATGGAATGGAAATAAAAGGAAAGGTAAGGCATGAAATGGCAAGAAAAGGCATGGCAAGGCAAGGCATTCCATGGAATGAAATGGAAATCCATGGCATGACAAGGCAAGGCATGGATTATAAAGGCAAGGTATGGTATGGAAAGGCATGGCATGGTAAGGAAAGGCATGACATAGCATGGAAAGGCATGGCATGACATGGCATGGAAAGGCAAGGCTATGCAATACATGGCACAACATGGTAAGGAAAGTCAAGGCATGGCATGTGTTATCACTCCAGGAAACTACTTAGGGTTGTAAGCTAAGTATGCCTGGTAACTTAAGAATTGAATATTTTTCAGTAGGTGGATCAATGGGATACTAAGATAGCACAATGGAGAGATGACTTATCCAAATAGCTTAATGAACCAGTGCTTTTAGAAACTGTAAATCAGATGCCAATAGCAGAAAAGGTGTGAAGAATATTGCTTAGACAACCAAATACATTGGAATGCGGGGTCTAAATAACCAAATACATAAATAATGCAGGGTCACACTAAGAAAATGAGAAATTCCTCCATTCAAATCATGAGCATAAGCTGAACTAATTTAAACAGAGTACAGAATAAAGATGGA
>JZKD02S1702814.1:89514-106958 GCA_000966675.3 Picea glauca
GTCTCTTGAAAAGAGTCTTGATTGCTTCATCTTGGAGATCATTATATTTGGATTTTTGAAGAGTATATGTAAATCTTTCTAAGAAATCTTCAAGGTTCTCTTCATCTTATTATTGTTTTTTAAAAATATCATTTCGAGAATCCTTGGGTCTACAATAGTCCTGGTACTTCTTTAAAAATTTGCCTTCATATCTTCCCAAGATATAATGTTGTACTCTCCTAAACTCATGAACCAATGTAATGCAGAATCTTTTAGGGTAGCAGGAAACAACTTCAGTTTATGTGCATCCTGGAGATAGTTATAACTCCTACACAGGATGTCAAACTCAAAAAGAAAGACATCTGGGTCTTCACCACTTTTCCCATAAAAGGTTGGTAGTACCGAAGGTGGGATATTTTTCATATTAACATTCTGGACCAAATCCAAAATAGGAAACCCAAAGGTGGTTTCTGGTCTTAGCTCAGTCTCTACTTGTTCTTCTTCTTCATTTTCAACATGAATTCCTCCTCGTTCTCTTCTATACAATTCTCTCCCTCTTTCTGCCATGTTAAAAGGATTACCAAAAATTGTATATGCAATCTGATCTTTCTTTGGTGAGGGTGTGAAATCCCACCTCTCTAGATTCTTTTTGACAGAATTGCTATCTCCTATTGGTTCTTTTGAGGATCCTATTACCTTTTATTCAACAGTTGCAATTGTTATTTGTGAAACTATAGTGTCAGGGTTCCTGAGAATAGCTTGCACTTCTTCTGGGTTAACTATGTCAACCAAGTTTAGATCACCAGGAATTTGAGAAAAGGGTACTCTTGGCACAACAATGAACTTCGCTACAAAGGTCATTTGTATTTAAGTAAACAATCACAACTTAAATCCATGATACTCTTTGAGCTTCATGCTACTCCTACCATTGGGCATTCAAGGTTTACCAAAACCTATGACCAGGTCAAATGTTCTTTTTTGGGGGATGGTATGAAAAAGGACGTTCACACTTCTGTAGAAAAATGTGATGTTTGTCAACACAACAAAGGCGAAATCAGCAAACCTCATGGCACACTCCAACTTCTTCCGATTCCACCCGCTATTTGGAGAGACATCTCTATGGATTTTACTGTGGGATTACCTAAATCAAGAAATAAGTCCTTCATCATGGTGGTTTTGGATCGTCTTTCCAAGTATGCTCATTTCTGTGCTCTTCAACACCCATTTACAACACCAACTTGTTAGTCTCCAGTTTTGACTATATTTTTGCCTATATCATGTCAAATATATCCCCATTTTCATATCTAGTATCATTTCCTTCTGGCCTTACCATGACACATTTGACATCCTTTTACAACTAAATGGGGCTGCTATTCAAGGTATTCCTATGATTCAAGTTATTTTTAATATATTTTGATATTTTAAACTAATGTTGATACTAACGTGACATGAGTTAGGTATTTGTTCCTTTGAAATAGAACTTATCAGTACCAGGTACCGGCTCGCACTTAGTGGAGATGCCAAAGAATATGCCAAAGAAGATGCCAAAGACTTGCATGACATCGCCAGAGTGGATTGACAGTTCGATTCATATAATTGATTGAGTCATAACTCAATATGTTGACTCAGGGCGAGATTGTAGAACTATTTTATTAGAATGCTTTATGATCCACGCTTCATGACACTGCGTGTCATGAAGCTGTGAAGTTCGTTTTAAATGACTATGAGTCATTTCCAGATCTAAGATCCATTTAGATTAATGCACCTATTTTTAAAACTATTTTGGGGAGGATCTATATAAACTGGAATCGCTCTCAAGAAACATTTGTTACAATATGTTGTGTGATACGATTTATGATATACAACTTGCTATGCGTTATGTTATTCGTTGTTAAAATGATTTGAGTTTGTTTTATGAATTATGGAGCGTGAAGTATGAAACCTTTTTTGCATGGAATAATCTGAGTAGCTCTGGTTTCATTTTAGGGTGATTGCACCTCTTGGTTGGGCCCACCAACAGGTTCAATTCGCTGTCTCTTTTCCACAGTAGAGTTAGTTTATTTTTAATTTTAGAATCTGCATGTATGTTAGTTTTTGAGCTTGGAATTACTCTGTTAAATTTTTGCTTAGCCATTTTTTGGTTAGATCATTTTCAGTTTGATATTATCTCAGGGATTGATGAATGTTGAATTCCCCTATAGAATTTGAAGAATGAACCAAGTGCTTAACCTAGATTTGCTCTGTTTTTTTAGTTTCCAGTTTGATCATGATTTAAAGAGAATTTGAGTTTAGATTTACTCTGTTATGTTAGGATAGATAGCTCATAGTCGGATTAAAGGAAGCTTCCAGTACCTGTAGGGTAACATAGGACATTTATTTGTTTCACCTGTGTTAGATTTAGAATTGTTTTGATGCTTAGATTAAAAGGTTTTTAAAATGATCTCTCTTTTATGGTTTAGATAGATATGATGATGATTAGATGTTTAAGATAATGGTATATAGTCTTGGATGATTATATTAGATTAGGAATAGAAATGCCTGTACTTAAACTCAAAACTGTTTCCATTTGATGAATTAGAAAAAAGGGACCCTTCATCTTCATATTTTCAAGAAAGAGCGTTAGCAACCACATTTTCTTTGTCTTTCTTGTAATTATCTCATAATCATAACCAAATATATTAGTTACCCATTTTTGTTTCTCGGGGCAGGAAGTTCGTTGCTCCATAAAATACTTGAGGCTTTGATGATATGTCTTAATTTGGAAGCATTTCCCTAGGAGATAAGGGCGTCAGATATCCACTGCATGTAGAATAGCCAACATTTCCTTTTCATAGATTGATTGTCCCAAATGGAGTTCGAACAATTTTTTTCTAGTAAAGGCCAAAGGTCTTCCTTATTGCATAAGGACAGCTCAAATTCCTCCGCCAGAGGCATCACATTCGAGGAATTTTTTTTTTCTTAAATCAAGAAGGGCCAAGACCGAAGTAGTACACATAACTTTCTTCAAATATTGAAAAGACTGATCCACTACGAGAGTCCAAGTGAAATAATTATTTTTAAAGAGAGCAATGGGAGGGGCCCCAATCTTCCCATAATTCTGAACAAACTTGTGATAATATCCGGTTAAACCCAAAAAAACATGCAATATTTCGATAGTATTGGGGCAAGTCCAATTCTACATGGATTCAATCTTTTTAGGATCCACCCGGACACCATCCTTTCCAACAATATGACCCAAGTACTCTACTTCTAAGGCTCCAAAGGAAAATTTAGAGCATTTGAGGAAAAGTTGGTGCTGCGAGAGTAGATGGAGGATTTGATCCACATGGGAAAGAGGAGATTTCCAAGTTTTACTATAGATGAGAATATCATCAAAGAAAACTAAGACAAAATGATGGAGAAAAGAGTGAAAGACATGATTCATGAGGATTTGGAAGGTGGAGGGGGATTTACACAGGCCAAAGGGCATGGCCAAAAACTCAAAATGACCCTCGTGAGTTCTAAATGCAATCTTGGGTATGTTCACTTCTTGCATATGTATCTGGTGGTAGCCAGAGCATAGATCAAGTTTAGTGAAGTACTGAGCACCACTTAGCTCATCCAAGAGATCATCAATTACAGGAATGGGGAACTTGTCCTTGATGGTGAGCTTATTGAGGACATGAAATTCGGGACACATGCACCAAGTACCTTATTTATTAAGTACCATGACCATAGGGGAAGAATAAGGGTTGGTATTGGGGTGGATAACACCTGCTTGGAGCAATTCCAGGACTATTTTCTCAATTTCATTCTTTTGGGAAAAGGGGTGACGTAAGGGAGAACATTGGGAGGAAGACTGCCAAGAACAAGGGGAATGGAATGATCATGAACACCATGAGAAGGAGGAAGTCCCTGAGGGGTGTAAAAATCATCTTGGTGTTTGGAAATAATACCTCAGAGGTCAAGATGCACAGAGAGTGTATCAATGACTTGAATAGAATGAAGTTGAGCAATGATATCGAAGTGGACTTTCTTGAGGATATTTTCCATACGATGGGAACTAATGATATTAGCAGAACCAACTGTGAGACCTTGGAATTGATACCTTTGTCCTTCCTGTTGGAATTGCATGGTTAATTCCTTAAAATCCATAATAATGGGACCCAAAGTACGTAACCATTCAACACCTAGAACAATGTCACAACCTCCCATGTCAAAGGAAAACATATGAGATTTCAATTGGTAATGTCCAATTTGAAGACAAACATTTTCACAACGCCCACCACATTTCATGGACCCACCATTGGCTATCATGATTTTAAAATTATTGACAGCACGAATATAGCAATTGGTTTCATGGGCAATGCGACGATGAATAAAACTGTGGGTGCTACCACTGTCAACATGGATGATGACCTTCTTGTGCTTAATGTAGCCAATGATCTTGAGTGTTTGTGGGGCTGAGAAGCCAGTGATGGAATGAAAGGAAATAAGTGGGTCAACTTTAAGTGGGTTAGCAGGCTCCTGGGTGGCATCGGGAAAGGAGGGTTCTTCAACAAAGGGAACTATCACATCCTCTTCAAGAACATCTTCGGAAATGGCCATGAATAGTTTTTGTTCTTGACACTTGTGCCCTGGAAAATATTTTTCATCACAATTATAGCAAAGGCCCTTCAATTTCCGTTCATCCATTTCATCCCTATTAACTTTCTAGACCTTGAGGGGAGTGACAGGGGGGTTAGGATTATCAAGTCGAGGGTGAGGAACAAAAGGGGTTTTTTTTTTCTGGGAAAAAACAACTTGTTGGGCCTCTTTATCACATTGAGTAGCTTCCAACCAAGTTTGATGGTCGGCCATGAGAACCTAGGATCATATTTCATCCTTGAGACCACTGATAAAGAATTCATGGAAGAACGCATATGACATGCCCTCTGTTCGAAAGGCCAAATGCTCAAAAGTATTGATGAAGTATTCCACTTTTCCTATATGTTTCAACTTGGTTAAATGACCGAGACAATGGGTATCAGTATAAAAGCGGGCATAGAGCTCAGCAACAAAATGTTTCCATGCAATATACCCCCGACGTGAATTTTTTCGCCATTCCACTATTTCTAGTGTTCAGGATCTAGATAGAGGAAAACATAGGGATGTTTGGCCAACTCGTCAGTAATACCATGTAGAGAAAAATAATGCTCCATTTGAGTGACCCAACCTGTAGGATCGGAGCCATCAACTTTATTGACCTCTATGCGGGGAAGATGGGGTTATCGATGAAAAGAGTTGGAGTGAAAATGCGGAGACTAAGAGGAATCAGTAGAATTGAGTTGTTTTGATGAGGAAGGACCCATAGGGTGGTTCAACAATTGATTGACAGCATACTGGAGGGAGATCAATTGGTTTGTGAGGTTGGATTTCATGTTGTTAAATTTTTGCTCTAATTTGTCAATGCGAGAATTGGTAGAATCCATCTAAGATGTGAGATGTTCGATGGAGACATGGGCTTGATTGATGAAAGTGTGGATTTATTGGTTGTGAGTGGTGCCCATTTGGAGAGGGGAAGTGTGGGTAAGGAAAATAAATGGGTGGGTGGGACCACAAAAAAAAAAATTATAAGTGATAGGTACCACGATGATCAATGCTTGAAGGGAAATATAATGGAATAGATGGAAAAATAGGGAAACTGGGAAGGTGTCAGGTCCACTGAAACAAAAAGGATTAAAATTGAAGGGTATGATTGTGATCAGGGAGAAAAGTGGAATTCAATGGAATAGGTCCCAAATAAGTGTGTCGATGAGACCACTATACTCCAGTCTGAAGAATAATATAGTGACGAAATGCCCAAATGCTTAACAGGAAGAAATGTGTAGTAATTTTACAACCAGAATGGATAAGACATTGTATCATAGCAATAGATCTTGTTGGTTACATTTTTGTTTCCTTCCCAAGGGTTAGGGTATTCAAGGGTTCTACAGACAATGGTTTTCCCTGTTCTATAGCTCTCTGATATATGTGTGGGGTCCAACAATAGTTCTCGGCCCAATATCTCAGGGCACCAACTAAGGAGGCTAGACCATACCCTTAGACTTACTACCCGAATACCTAGGTACTAAAGAGTATCTTCCCGAGTGTTTTTCTCGGTGGCACTATAGGAGTCAGGCAGCCGATCAGTTTATCTATGGAGGGCTTCAGGAGATCTAGGTTGATCCATATACAAATGTTGTCGGATGCGCTACCACTCGAAGGGGTACCAACATGGGTTACAAGGGTGGCCAACAGATGTGCGCTTAAGTAACACTTGTATTACCTACGTGTATGGATCCTCGACCATAGGTTTATGTGTGTAATGACAGATCTTTGTAGCTTAAAGATGTCGGAATACATCTCTACCCTGAAAAAAAATTAACCCACAATTTTCTGTCGAGGAAGATGCTCTGATACCACTTGTAATATTCCAGATATAAAATAGTATGCAGAACATAAATAATTGTCTAGAAATGGCATATGAACAATGATATAACTAGAACAACATCACAATAATACCAAAATAATACCAGAATAACACCAAAAAGAGCACTTTGATTACTAAGAGCAACATTCACTTGCCTCTTCAAGGGGGGAACCTCTAGCAGAGAAGAGCTCTATTAAAATAATATCCAAGACAAAACTTATCATACCCTCTATTCCTATTTATACTAAATCTATCTATCCAAAAGAACAATCTAGAGGAAGATCCTTATAGAAGTGGAAGCTTCTATTAGGTCTTCTTAAATTTGACTTATTCCTCCTTATTGTTAGGCCTTATTAATATTGACCTTTATTACATGGAAATGTATTATTCTACCCACTTGAGGGGTTAGGTAGGTTAGGTCCCTAACATAAGGCAATGCAGGGAATTGAAAGGAAAGGAATGGCATGGCATGGAATGGAAAGGCATGGAAAGGTAAGGCAAGGCATGGCATGGGATGGAAAGGAAAGGCATGGCATGGAAAGGAAAGGAAAGGCATGGCATGGAAAATAAATACATGGCATGACATGGCATGGAAAGGAAAAAACACTTCATTGGATGGAAAGGAAATTTGTGATATAAATTTAAGTCATATGTCCCTAGAAAAAATGTTTTTTATTTCTTGGGATGAGAAATGTTCCCTTTTTTGTGATTCTTGTTTCATTGCAATCCACATTTTGATTTGAATTTTTCCTTGAATAATGTTATGAAAATATATATGTATTGTTGTATAGGTTAAAATGGGAAGATACATGGAAATACATGCAAGGAGGGATTAGTCTATTTCATATCATAGTGGTGTTCTAGGGATTTGTAAATGTAACGACCTATATTTTGGCATTAGAAGGTTAGAACTTTGATTTTACTTATCTTAGTGATTCATTGCTTAGTATTTTTTGGGTTTAGTTAGAATCATATAGACATTTGATATGTATACATTTGGATATATTTAGGTGTTTTGGGATATTGTTTTTATTGTTATATGCTTATTATGATGATTGTTATGTGATTTGTTTAAACATGAAAATTGAAATGTGGAACTTTGGTATGTCATACTAGTTCAAAATTAAGTTGTGAATGTATAATAGATGAAAGGCATTGTCTAAATAAATACACATTGATTCATTGAACATTAATACAGATAAGGATTCTCATATGAAATTTTTATTGTATATGCATGGATATGAGCTATGAAATATCCAAATTACTATAGTGTTGAGGTGGCCAATGCATTATATGGCATGGAAAGGCAAGGAATGGCATGGAAATTTAAGGCAAGAAAAGACATGGCATGGAAAGGCATGGCAAGGAAAGGCATGGCATGGCATGATATGGAAAGGAAATTCATGGAATGGGAAGGCAAGGCAAGGCATGGAAAGGCATGTCATGAAAAGGCAAGGCATTCCATGGCACAACATGAAAAGGCATGGCATGGAAAGGCACATAATGCCTTCGCAAGGCAATGCATGGTATGTCAAGGCAAGGCATGGAATTTCATTTCATAGCAAGGAAAGTCATGGCATGGCAAGGAAAGGAATGGCATAGCATGGAAATGAAAAGAATGGCATGGCAAGGAAAGGCAAGGCATGCCATGCCATGGCAAGGTAAGGCATGGCATGGCATGCAAAGGAAAAGTAAGGAATGGGAAGGCATGGCATGGCAAGGAAAGGCATGGCATGGCATGGCATGGCATGGCATGAAAAGTTAAGGAAAGGAAAGGAATTCCATGGAAAGGAAAAGCATGCCATGGCATGGTAAGGTAAGGCATGGTATGGCATGGCATGGTATGGCATGGAAAGGCATGGAAAGTGAAGGCATGGCATGGGAAGGAAAAGAATGCCATGGCATGGCATGGAAATTCAAGGAATGGCATGTCAAGGAAAGGCATGACATGACAAGGCAAGGAAAAGCATGGCATGGCATAACAAGGTAAGGCATTACATGAAATGACAAGGAAAGACATGGTATGGAAATGCAAGGAGAGACAAGGCATGGCAAGGCATGGTATGACAAGTCAAGGAACGGAAATGTGTGGTATGGAAAGGAAAGGAATTACATGGCATGGCATGGAATGGCATGGCATGGCATGGCATGGAATGGCATGGAAAGTGAAGGAAAGGCAAGGGATGGCATGGAAGGCAAGGTATGGCATGGAAAGGAAAGGCATGGTACGAAATGACATGGCATGGAAAGGTAAGGCATGGAAAGGCATGGCATGGAAATGCATGGCTTGGCAAGGCAAGGATAGACATGGAAATGCAAGGAAATGCATGACAAGGTAGGGAAATGTAAGGTAAGGAAAGGTTGGACATGGAAAGGAAATGCAAGGCATGGAAATTCATGCAAGGCAATTTCTATGTATTGGTATAGGTCTAGGTATCACAAGGAAAGGAAAGGAAATGCAAGGCATGGAAAGGAAAGGAAAGGTGTGGCAAGGCAAGAAAAGGCATGGAAATTCAAGTCAAGGCAAGGCATGGCATGACAAGGCAAGGCATGGAATGGAATGGAAAGGCAAGGTATGGCATGGCAAGCCAAGGTAAAGAAATGCATGGCATGGCATGACCTGGAAAGGAAAGGCAAGGCAATAAAATACAAGGCAAGGAAAGGAAAGGAAAGGTAAGGGAAAGCAAGGAAATGGAAAGGCAAGGAAAGGCTAGGCAAGCAAAGAAAGCAAAGGCAAGGTAATTCAAGGCTAGGAATTGATCACATACTTTGTTGTGGATTTCCCAGCCACTTGGAATCTTGTGCATTCATCCATGGAGTTGGATACCTTGGAATAAACACATGTCGAGTGGTTGCATGCATGCACATTCTTGGATGGAACAGTCCATGTGGACACTTGGAATTTGAACAATTGGATTGATGCCTATTTTTGGTGGTGTGTCCCCTTCATGAGAAGTATTTGGTGCATACTACTATTATTTTTGGATGAGGGATAATTTCTTTGGAGAGGATAATGGCCACATGTTGTAACATGGTCAACCATAGATTGAGGAGAGATCTAACTAATTCATTATTATAATTTTTATTTGACTTTTCATGGAGTTACCTAGAAAATAAGAATATTTTATTGTATAAGAGAAGAGACTCATTCTACAAAGAAGAGTTCTCTCTTTCCATTGTAAAGGGTGTAGAATTTGGGTATTTAGGAGCTCTCCTCTTGGGATACATTGTAAAAAAAAATTCCATTATTAATGGAGAAATTGGGGTATATTTTCATTTGATGTGAGGCTTTATTGTGCACTCATATTTTATGTGTTAAATTTGTATTAAGAAACCCTTGTAACATGTGATTTCCATTATAATGAACCATGCTTCATTTTGGATAGAGTAATGTAAGGTTTCAACTTTCTTATTTATATTGTGATTATGTTAGTCTACATGATTCTTATTATTGGTTCATTGAGTCTTAACTAGGACGGGACTTCAATATTTTGTCAAATTTAGGTCCTTGAGAACCATTAATTGCATATGGATTTAGCACTTAGCAATATTTTCCACCATAACAGATTTGTTAATGCAAAATGCAAGTATTTATAACCACTTTAGAAAAAATGAAATATTCTTACTTAAATATACTTCCTTAACACTTTAAAAAGTAATTAATCAAATTAAATAAATTCATACATTCATACACATAAAATTCAGACACTTTGAAATTCATACATTCATCAACATAAAATGCAGAAACAATGAAATTCATAAAAAAAAATATCATTATATATATATGTATGTATGTATGTATGTATGTATGTATGTATTCAACATCATCTAAATCACACATTTTTTACAAAATGGCACATCGTGCCTAATATACAAAACGATAGCAAGTGTCCTAACATAAAAAAAAAAATAGCCATATGGTGGTCTAGATACAAAATGGCAGTCATTGGTCACTTATTGACCACTACCACCCTCGCCACCCTCAGGAGAATCCTGAAAATATATCTTTCTTCTCTTGCTCGAAGAAGAACCTTGAGTGGTTTTGTGCCTGGGTGTGTTTCGTCGCTCCGGAGACCGCACAAAGAAAAAACACTATTATAAGTTTTTTTTCCAGAATGAATTAAAAGACTTAAAAAATGATACTTTGTAATTCAACATAAGACAACTCACCAAAGATGGTACTAACAATCATGAGGGTGTTACCCTCCTCTGCGACCCTAATCTCTCAGTGATGCCACCCTACGTCAATTACAAGTATAAAATCATGAAATTTAAACAAATATGCATAAAATAAATTCCATTCATGATACATAAAAGTTTATCATCAACACATTATCTCACTGTGAATATCTCGAGCATCGATGGAGAGTCATTGGTAGGTGGAGCACTCGATTGTACAACCTGCTCCAAGGAAACATCTACTATGGTAGCCTCAATGGATGGTGCAGATGGAAATGGTGGTGGGGTTGGGTGGAATTTGGGTGCATACATTGTGGATGGATGCAATGAAAGAGGCGATGCAAATGGGTGGCCTCTAGGTGCATCCACTGAGGATGCACCATCTAAGAAATATGTTGGAGGTGGGAGGAAATGAACCCCCACAAGTTGTAAAAATGATGTAATAACACTTGGCCAGGAAATAGGTAACCCAAAATCCATTGTTAGTTGCCCAAGGACTAAACTAGTATTGTAACTAGCGAAAATATCAACATCCTGCATACATATTAATAATATTGTTATTAGTACCAAATAGTAAATTCCAACAACATAAACACAACAAATTTGAGATTTAAACAAGATTTAACTCAACACATGATACATGTGAAGCAGGTGACTTGTCCATATCAGGTGGATATTTCTCAGCATGGCCTAGTCCCACAACCTATAGAAACAAAAGAACATTATAAATTTGAGGATGCCAAAAAATAAAGAAATCACTATGGTGAATTTATCAAATGTGACACATACTTGTGTATGTGGAATACCAAATGAGAAGGTTTCCTTTACCACTGCATCAATTATGGAGACAGACACTAATGCATCTATTGGCGTAGTGGGTCTTCTATATGGGCATAGAAACTGCAAAACATCATACAATAAAATATCAAAATAAATACACAAAATACTATATAAATATATAGCTATGAAAAACATAGAGATGGTTAAGATATTATCCTCCTCCATGAATCTTTGTTTTCCACTGGCCTCCATAGGCCCATAAAAAGTATTCCAACAACTCAAGCATCCATGAGGTTCACATGGACGACTTATATGTCCTTGTCCCCTCTCCTCACTCCACTATGCTCTAGGGGTTGAAGGTCTGACCCCTCTATTAATGTCACCAGAAGGCACCTCCTATCGAGATAGTGCAACAATTATACCATGTTGCACTAGGCTCTAAGTCAAGGATTATAGAGCTACATGTACCTGCTACAATCCCTATACAACAAGAGGATGTTGGGTAGGGGGGTTAGGACTTCACCTAAGGGAATGAGTACCTAACATGGGATCAAACCTAGCATGCTCTCATTCCTGTGTGGACCCTCAACCCACCCCCTAGAAGTCACCAATGTTGAAGTAGTTCACATTGTCACTCAAAATAAATTATTCCCATAATTTTCTTAAAAAATATAAAGGCACCTCCCTGTTATTGCAGGGAGGTGCATTAAATACCATGAACCACCTATTCATCCAATTTTGAAGAATTTGTGGGTGGATGCACCAATCAATACAAATGCATTTCTTGGTGACAGATGGTTATTGTCTAGAGTTAGGATCAATTGAAATAGACATCAGATCTTGTTTTGAAATATCGAAGTCTCTAACTTGGTTTCTATCCAATCCAGTCCTATAAAACTTGAACATTCTAGCCCTATATTCAGAAATAGGAGTTAATTTCCCTTGAGAACTTGCAATTGACCTCACAATGACGTCCAATGAAGTGGCCAAGGACTCTCATCTAGTTTCTCTAAATCCCCTTAAATCATTGACAAGTGATTTCAAAGTAGCCAACCCCTCATCAATATATATGTTTATGTTTGGTGGTTGTGGTGGGTTGGGATTTTCCTCGCCTTGGTTTTCTTATGGGAAGTTTTCATCGTCTTTGGGTTCCATTTTAATAATATTTGATGCAATTCAATAAGTAAAATTAATAAGTTCACTTATGAAAAATTTATCACAAACAACAATTTCATTTTATCCCAACAAAATCATTAGCATAATTTTGTGTAAAACAAAGAAAAACTATCTGTTATCTTTACAATGAACTTGAAAAAAAACTATACAAGATCAATGAATTGTTGAGAGATTTACATTCAAGTATTAATTATGTATATTTTTCTCTAAGTATATATTGCAATAACAGGGATGTCATGAACAATATACTAATTGGTCGAGAGGCCAATGAATGTTCTTAAATAATAATAAAGTATTAAATACCATTGCTATAACTATGCTAGATTTGTTCACATGACAGATGTTTTTAGAGAGATGGACTATGTGAACATGAAGAAAGAGAGATGGCCTTAGTTCTTTGGGTTTGGTCTATGTTCATTATGTTCTCTTCAAAATTGTCATTTAACCACACATTTGTAGTGAACCTTGCTAATACGTTTTCAATGCCATTGGAATTTATATCCATAATCCAGATAATAATTGTTTTGTATTTTTGCAAAACGAAGAGAGGAGACAAAGATAACAAAGGAAATGACAAAATATCAAGCATACGTGGCTTGATTTGGACATGGTGGAAAGATCCTAAGCTTTGATCCTCCTCTACTCCTCCTCTTTACTTGCTCAAATAGAGAAAATCGTGAGGTGCGGTGTGCAAATGGGCACAAATCATACCCATGGTCCCTTAAAAATAGGGCACAATAAGAACACGTTCACGTTCCTAGGAATGTGCACAAGTTCCTAGGAACACGCATGCATTCCTAGGAACATGCATGCATTCCTAGGAATGTGCATGTGTTCTTAAGAACATGCATGTGTTCTTAAGAACGTGCATGCATTCCTACCAATGTGCCTATGTGGCACACTGAGTGAAGGTTCGCAATTTTTTGAACCTCTAACATCCAGAACGTGTGCACATTCCTGCTGACCCGCTTGCCACTTTTTCATCCACAAACTTTGTGCACACACCCCATGAATATTTGGAATTATAGAGAATTGTTGTGTGCGTTTGACATTTTAGTCAATCTCCACTTTAAGTAAACAATGTTATCTATCACTCACAAATATTATACATAATATATCAGATTATATTTGGATCATTAATTTAAGAATTTTTTTCATATCCTTATGGATCAAATAATTTAGGATTTTTTACCCTTTAATATTATTGAGTTAATATTTATTTATTGAGTTAATTTTCAGTTAATGAATTAATGTTTTTTATTGAGTTAATATTCACTCAATGATTTCTTACATTTCCTAAGTTAATATTTAGTTAATAAGTTTTTATTAAGGAGTCCTTACATTTCCTGAGTTATCTATAATTTAATGAGTTCTTTCATTTCAAAATGTTATAGAAATTTAATTAATTATTTTATTTCATTATAAGTATGCCAAAATGTTGTAGATTCTTTTCATATTTGCATCAATTTAACTATATGCAAATTAAATGATTTCCATCATTTAACTATTTAACTATGTGCAAATTAATTATTAATTATAATTATGATTCTCATTCATATTGATATGGAATCACATTATTATTCTAATTAATAATAAACTAAGTTTTCACCAAATTTTAGTTACTACACATCACATCATAGGGAAGTTTCCTTCCTTGCAATACATCATGCCAGTTCAAAGTTGCTATCGTCACGAGAAAAGAAAAAATTCATTAGAATTCTTATTTATTTAATTATGGACAAAACTTCCTTTTTGCAATGTGTCGAACATAAATTGATCTTGAAATGTGACAAACATAACTCTATTCTACAATTTGATGAACAAAACCTTACATCTCAATGTGATGAACAATGATCGTTTAACTATATGCAATTTAAATATATTGCAATTGAACTATATGAAAAATTAACAATTCAACTATTTAACTATTTGCATCAATTTAACTATATGCAGATTAATTGTTAATTATACTTGTTATTAATCATAATTATGGTTCTAATTTTGATATGGAATTATATTATTATTGTAATTAATGATAAACTAAGTTTTCACCAAATTTTAGTTCTAACACATCACATCATAGGGAAGTTTCCTTCCCTGCAATTCATCATGTTAGTTCAAAGTTCCTATTGTGAGAGGAAAGGAAAAACTTCATTAGAATTCTTATTTATTTAATTATGGCCAAAAATTCTTTTTCATGATTCAACGAACATAACCTAACCTTGAAATGTGACAAACATAACTCGATTCTACAATTTGATGAATAAAACATTGTATCTCAATATAACAAACATTGACCAACGTTACAATATAACAAACCTTACCCAATATCACAATGTGACGAATATAACCCAACATTGCAATGTCTCAAACTAAACCTTGTTGGTGTTTACATGATTCTCATATTTGATAGTTATTGCCTTATGATTAATAACAAGATTCACTTTCATACAATAATTATCATAGATAACTATACATTGAAAATATCAACTATAACAATGCATCAGAAAGAACAAGATCTAGAAATATTAACCATGCATAGTAGACACAAGAACACAAGAGTTTATCATGGGAAACCCAAACTTGGGAGAAAACCCAACAACCTTTCTCTAGAAGAATTCAGTCCAAGATGTTACCAGTACATCACCATCAATAGCCAAAATACCATATAGAGAAGATACTCCCCAAGGATAGAATCACCAAGACCTATCTCCTCAATAATATGACCAATAATAATGAAGAAAGATCTTCTCCAAGTTTGGCACACTCTCCAAGATAACCAGTAACCCAAAAATAAAAATAAAACTGCCAAAACTATAGATGCAACTACCTTGTGCGCACTACAGAAAGAGTTGTCTTCCTGTCAAAATGAAATGAGCCAATCCTATATTTATACTAATCTGAGCACCAGTTTGGGGCCAAGTTCTTATTTATGGGTCTTCAATTACTTTATTATTTTTCCTGTGGGAATGAATTCTCTTCTTGGGTGTCCAAATTCTTCCTAGGGCATCTATAATGGTATAGATGGGTCATATTTTACTTTATTGTGGAGAATGACTGCATGAAGTTACAAATATCCAACACTCCTTATCAATGAGGGAGGCATTTTCCATACTTGAATTTCTTCTGTCATAGAAAGGTTTTCTTCATGAACCATGTTGATGCGCCATCTCCGCACACACATTCCATCCTGAAATATGCATGTGATAACATCTCGATCCATCCACTCCTTGACAATAGGAAGACTACAACTAGTCCTTTCACCACTAGAAGAGCCCTGTGTGCAAATTAATCATTACCCTTGGTCATATCAGCACTAGCATAGCCCCGTGCATGACCAATCTGGGATACTATCTGTCTTATGCTTATCTAGGACACTCACCACTAGAAAATCCCTATGGATGAGTGAATCATTCTCCTTTGGTTGTATCAGCACTAGCATATCCCCATGCATGACCAATCTAGTAAGAATGTTTGCTTGAACCTGGAGAATATCAACATACCTGGGCCATTAACCACTAGCAGATCCATGTGAGTGAATGAGTCATTCTCCCCTTGGTCATATCCGCACTAGCATAGCCCCATGCATGACCAATCTAGGGGAACATATGCCTGATGTCATCAACATACCTAGTCCATTCGCCACTAGCAGATCCCCGTGATTGAATGATTCATTCTCCCCTTGGTCATATCGGCACTAGCATAGCCCTGTGCATGACCAATCTGGGGGAACATCTACCCGATGTTGAAACATCAACGCTCATAACTAGCCAAATCATCATGGATAATCCTATGTATAATCCTCCTGATCCAAGTCATCATGGCCACTCTGGAAGGATATCTTCAATATTCTCATCTTTGGATAAGTATTGGAGCTTCACTTATCCCTTATGTACCATGTCTTGAATGAAGTCCTACAAGAATCTTTTGAAGACACATTGCTTTATGACTTGCAATATTGGTTGTGACATACTCTATCTCTATTATACTGAGTGCTACAAAAGCCTTCTTCAATCTTATCCATGAAATCATGGCAGCCTCCAAGATGAAGCAGCACCCTGAGGTGTTCAATCTATCTACTACAGTCACTACTCAATCATAATATGTATCTCTCAGCAGCCTTAATTCATCACCTGGGATAAATCATATCCAATTGTACAATCCTTCATTGTCACTCACTATAACTTCCTTGGCTTCAACCAAATATTGGTTCATGGTGCTCATTGCAAAGAAAATATATGGCCTAGCATTGATGAGGTACATCAATGATCCAATCAACTACATGTATGTTGTGGGATCCACCAAAAATGAATATGAAGTAGAATCTGTTGATTAAGGTTGGTTGTCATTGATGTCAACCCTTGACAAAAGCCCCACAGCACAAAGGTTTGAGTAATGGACCCAAGATTTTTTGATGTAAAGATGACTCATTATTGTCTTGTCATGGTTGATAAGAAGTAAAGATGGATGAACTCCAAAGTGGTCCCCTTATGGTGAAAGCCCTCACGGGAAGATGCTTTGCGGAGTAACAGAACCCATCCTTAATTGTGGAATAATGAGATCCTAGATGGATAGTGCTTGTCATTCCATTTCCGGTGGTATGTGGAATGTCACATAACTCCTCATGGTTAGAGAGTTATGTCCATGAGAAGTTGGAGACCCCGGGTTTGGGTAATGGACCCAAGTTTGTTTGATGGATAACGGTATGAGTTATGATATATTTTCACATAATATTTTTCTATATGGATAGTACATGTCATTCCATTTCTGGTGGTATGTGTAACGTCACATAACTCCTCACAGTTTGAGAGTTATGGCCTTACGATGTTGGAGGACCCTCATATGTCATCTAGAAGCCCCAAAAGGTCAAAGTAGTCAAAGTGGTTTAAGAGATTTTAAA
>JZKD02S1702814.1:107008-119599 GCA_000966675.3 Picea glauca
TCTAAGCTGAAATTCTGAGGGAAGGTGAAGAAAAGAAGGCCGAAATGCAAGGAAGGATAAATTCTTTTGATGGTGCTTTATAAGGTATGTTATTTACAGGTCATCTCACCATTTTCGCTATAACCTTTTTTATATAATGATTCAAAACATGAAATTTCTATTCCATTCAGAAAATATATCCAAGTATCTTTGGTAAAAAATCCAACTTGAGGGTCATTTTATTTTTGGAGTTACACTCCGTGGAAAATAGGGTTTGTGGCTAGTTCTGAAACTAGTAAAAAATAGGTGTTTCGAGTAAAACCGTCATAAATTCTTCATACCAGATCCAAATTCAGTGAAAAAAAATGTGTTGATTAGGGTACAGTATTTAGTATTCTGTGTACTAGTTTCATGTCAATTCAACAAATATTCTGTGTGGGGCACACTCTACAAGGTCGCTCTCTAGAATAAGCCACAATTCAGCAAGGTATGCCATTTTTTCTATAACTCCTTTTCTGAAAGGTTCCAAGTAGTGAAACCTAGAAGAATTGCATTAAACACATTGAAGAACATTTTTTATCAGTTTCATATCTTTATACATTACAAGTACAAAGTTGTGATTACTTCAAGTTAGGGTTGTTGACTAATCCAAAACTAGGCATGTGAGACTAAAGAAACGTTTGATGAAAATGCTAGTCTCTAGTTGTTGAAGTTAAGGAAGGTTTACAGGAATGTGATCATATACACCAGGTCTATTACAGAGCTACAAATCAGATTTTTATGATGAAATTGATGAGGGATATTGGTTGAGGTACATGTTGAGTACATGGTTGAGACAAGTAGTTGATGAGTTGGCACATACATTAGGTGTATAGTTGATGATGTTGGTACATATTGATGAGTCATAGTTGATGAGTAGTTGACACATGATTGGTACATACTTGGTACATGGTTGGATGCACTTTTTTATGGTACAGGTCGATTGCATGTTATTTGGTAAAGGTTGGTGCATGGTTGATGCACTTGTTTATGGTACAGGTTGATGCATGGTTGATGCATGGTTTAGATTTATTGGTACAGGTTTACAGTGGTATATCTCATAGTGACAGGTTAACAGTGGTTCCATCATTCTACTTCTACTTCAGGGTGGTAGGACGGGACAAGGACAGGTGGTTGTAGCCACCTTTTGGTTGTAGCCAGAGAACATAGGGGATTGTAGCCTCCTTTTGGTTGTAGCTAGAGAATTGGTGAGTTGGAGCTTCCCTCAGGATGTAGCCTAAGAAACTAGGAGGTTGGAGCCACCTTCCAGTTGCAGTTGGAAAACAAAGGAATTTGGTGCTTCCAATGAATGTAAGTCTTCAAGACATATAAGAAAAAGCATTTTGTGGTTTTCTTTCGATTTGGGTTTCCACGTAAAACACTAGTGTATTGTGTATGTGTATGTTTGTTCATTTGTTCATTGCTTATTTATTCTGCAATTATTGGATGATAATGCTTCATTGATATAACACTTGGATTATATGGTTAAAAAGGATTAAATTGCTCTATTATTGATTCACCCCCCCTCTCAGTAATCCAACAGAATCACTCAACTTCTTCATATTTGTCATCATAGGTATATTCATGGAATTGTAGTCGATCATATTGAATCTCATTAGTATCCCCTGAATGAGGAACATCTCATCTGATCTCGTCACACCTCTAGTACCAAGATCACATTGATCTAGGATCCTCCACCTCAAACTCTGAGGCTAACTCCCTATTTCATTGGTTTAAGTCATGTTATCCAGTATGCCTCATTGGTTGCTCCCTCTATGATTGAGACAAAATCCATACCTAGTCCTCCTGACTGGTTGCCTTCTCTGTCACTATAGAAAGATCGCATCTCCTATAAGCCTCTTTCATCTAAAGCTTATGTCTGGCCTCCTCAACTCATGACACATATTTGTTAGTCCTATGATATGTCTCTCTCTCACATGTATCTAAGGGGGAACTCCCTCTAAATTATTGGCTCTCCATTGATCCAACTGGCTCTCTATGATATCAGACTCACTGTGAGTCTGTACATTCTTGGTTAAAACCAATCTCATCAAGTATCCATCGATCCTGGAGTACCATGCTCCCTCTAAAACATGACTCCCTCTGAGTCTGTCTAATATCTGGAAACATATGTGCCCTCTGCATCTTCTGAAGTATGATCTCCAATGAACTGTCCTGAGAGACTACTCCTCCCTACTGGATCCTGAGAGATGACACCCTCTGAACTATAGCTTACTATGAACTAGTACTAGGTGGGGCCTTCTTCCTCACAACTGGTGGAGCCACCTAATCCTCCTCATCAATATTCATGTGGAACACTCTTTATCCCACAAAAGTATCCTTCTTTTTGGAAGGTTGTAACTTTGTCTTCTTCACCTTCAGTATATGGATTTATATTTTCATGTATACAACTCCATGTCTGGATAGCATGCTCCATGTCTCAAACTAGAGACCATCTAATATGTTTCCTCCTACAACCATCACTATAGCTCCCTCTCAGAGATATCACCTATGACCAATCATTCCTTTGTGGTGACATGCCCAAAACAAAACAAGAACAAAAGACAAGAGAAACACTTTTCTAGTGTTGTGACCTCCATAGTAACATACTTGGGAGAAATACAACAAGAAAGAACATATCCTATAATAGATCAATTCCATCTTGTAAATAAGTGCATCATTAGTACTAACAATGATCATTGTACTAACAATATTCAAAAATTTTGATAGAAAAAGTACTTAGAAGTAATAGATCTCTAAATACGTTGTCCTAGTTTACAACATTTACTTAAGATGCAACAATATAAAATATCAAACCTGATATGTAAATTTGGAGTCTTAATTGTTAGGGAAGGTGTACTATTCCTCTGAATGCACTAGATCCAATGATCCCTTTGGGTCATTGCTTGGACAAGATCCCTTGTGTTGATTTTTTTATATGAGATAATATGAGATGATATATGATCGATATATTATTACAATGATGAGTGTTCCATATTTAGAGAACATATGGTGACCATCCATGAAAGGATACGTCCCTTGGATAATCAATAACTATTATTGTTATCATTTACTTATTATATATATTATTTAATAATCAATAATTTTATTATTAATTATTAATCTAGGGGAATTTCTTCCCAATGTTATCCAAACATCAACACTCCCTCTCAACAAGAGAGACATTCTACATCATTCCAAGCTTGTCTCTAAAGGATAAAAACTTTTCCTTAGACTCATGACACTTGTCTGTCAGTCTTGGGAGATGTCTCTCTTCTACTTGAACCGAGGAGAAACTCCTGTTGCAACTCTCGCTCTGATCCAATTGACTCTCTTTGAGATCAGTCTCACTCTGGGTCCACATGTGATAGCATCTATCATCTTGAGTATTTATCATTTCTTATCAAATCACCATGACTAGGACAAATACTACACTAGGATTGTTCACCACAGGTACACCCCTATGAGTGAATGTCATCTTGATGCTAACTGACACGTGGAAAGAACTTCAAGCACCTTGATTCCATATTATTCATTTTCATGATCAAGGAAGGACTACGCTTAGGCCCAGTTACCACAAGTACACCTTTGTGATAAATGTATCCTATCTCCTTTGGTCTACAGCCCAATCTAGGAGAAGGTCCACCCGATGATGAAATATCAACACTCCCTCTTAGCTAGGGAGATATCTGTTGAATTGGTATTCAGCACCTTCTTCGGGACTTGCGACATGGTCTAACAACCTCTCGTGGATCCATTAACTCTAGCGGTGATGAGTTTATCAATCACCCGCGGGTTTTGGTCTAACGGTAGTTGTACTACCACTAAAATGGTATCAGAGTGAAAGGTTACAGGTTTGAGTCCGCTTGATTGGTGTCGATTATCTCAGTTGGTGTTAAGAGCCCTCAGTTGGTGCTGAGGGGGAGATTGTTGAATCGGTGTCCAATGCCTCCTTCGAGACTCGCGACATGGTCTAATAGCCTCCCGTGGATCCATTAACTCTGGCGGTGATGAGTTTATCAATCACCCATGAGTTTTGGTCTAACATCAGTCGTACTACCACTAAACTCTCTTTGTTGGTAGGGCTTGCAGTTTGCATAGGGCAATTTACATAGTAGGGCAATTTGCACAGGGAAGTTTACAGAGTAGGGAAGTTTGCACAGGGCTTGGTTTTGTCATTAATTTCAAACTTTAAAATGACAAAGGGGGAGTTTGTTGGTCAGTTTTCACAGGCATGGTGGTTCCTAATTTGGAGATTAGCATGTCTCTCGACATACTGAAACGTGAAACTATTGGCATATTTTTTATGGGCAGACAGAAGGTAAAGTATTTGTTTTTCATTGATGGCAAGCTCAGCCCGACGATGACGAACAAGAGAAAGTGGCAAGACCAGTAGCGCAACAATGACCACATGGCAAGATCAGAAGCGTAAACTCCAAGAGTCAAGGAAGTAACACACGGCAGAAAATCGCAAAATGTGAAACCATGACTTAATCTCCATTTCAGAGTTTCAAATAGCGGGAGTTGGAGGTGTCAAGGACACTCATGACAAGAATGATGAAATCACGAAATGCGAAACCACGACTTAATCTCCATTTTGGATTTTTGGATACCGAGAGTTGGAGATATCAAGGACACTCACGACAAGAATGATGAAATCGCGAAATGCGAAAGATCGGAGCATGTCAAAGACTCCATTTTGGAGTTTCGCGGACCAGGAAATCAAAGATCAAAGGAACTTTAACCTTTGAAGTAGAAAACCTCGAAATCCCAAAATAGACACATAAACAAACCACGTCAGCTAAGGACACGTGGCACAATCAGGCAATGACAAGTGTCAAGTTGATTCAACATGTCAGGCACATGTAAGTCACCAATCAGAGTGACACATGGCAGCTATTCAGCACGTGTCAATCCATGTGTGACATCAACAGGTTTACGTCACATCGAAACTTTATATTTTGGGGTTTTACATAGCAAGCAAAAACTCCACCATCACGAAGTCTTGAACTCCAAAATGCCGAAAGGGACTATTGTGAGTCTCGAAAACCTTAAAGGCAAAACTCCGAAATCCCGTCAACCGTCCATCTCACTGGGTTATGTGAACCGTCCGATCACTTCGGATATTTTGTGATCATGAATTTTATAATGTTGGAGTCACGATGACTCGAAGGGAAAAACACTGAAATGTCGAAACGCTAAAAGCTGAAATGCCGAAATGTGAAACATCGAAATACCGAAATGCGAAAACACTGAAATGTCAAAACGCTAAAAACCAAAATGTCGAAATGTGAAATTTCGAAACGTTGAAATGCGAAACACTGAACTAACTTTTTGTATAGGTTGTAGTCACTGTCATTGTTCATGTGAGAAGGAGGAGCTAGCACCAAGTTAAAGCTCCTTTTCGGCGATCGTAACATGAAGAGTCAAGACTCTTCACCACAGGAATGTCGAAATGTCGAAATGCCGAAATGTGAAATGGTGAAATCAATGCGAGACCCTATGCATGTAATCAAACGGTGTTGGATACTTGGAAATTTGATCAAAGGGTTATTGTTTCTCTTCATGATTAATTGTTTAGTTATGATTCATTTAGCAGAACCGAAACATGGTTCTTGGACGGTTGGCATTTCAGTTGCTGAAGCGTTGTTCTAGGGATTTGAGGGGTAACTGAAGGGGTTGTAGTGTATAAAAGAAACACGTAGTGATTGTGTGTGGTTGGTCATTCTGAATGAAAAATGAGTTGAACTGTAAGAAAGGGAAAATTACAGTATGCGCAATGTGAGATGAAAGGTGTGTGTATGGAATTAATGGTACAACCATAGCTCTAAGGTAAAATTCATTTATGTAAATGAATATAAAATTGAAATAAGATCATACAAGGACAGTGAGAAGAAATGATGAAGATATAGCAGAGATCAAGGGGAGAAGAATGGATTTTGATATGATTATATAAACAGAGAGGACTTGAATGATGAATCCTTTGCCAGAGAAGATAAAGAGTTGGTTTGCAGGTTCTTAGTGACAGAGAAGGATTCCAGGGTAGTAGGGAGGAGCAAGGGGAGACTGTAAAAGTCTCATGTACAAGTTGGTGCTTGTACATCTGGGAGTTGTAGCTTCCATTTAGTAGGTGCTGAAGAAACAGAGGTAGCAGCTTCATCTAGGTTGTAGCTTAGATAAAATAAGAATGTAAAGAGGAGTTGGATCTTGCCTTTCATTCATAAGAAGAAGAGGTTTTTCTCTTTTGGGTTTCCTCATGAAAAATCATTGTGTCCTTGTTTCATTTATGTGATTGTATATTTATTGGTTAAATGTATTACTGCAAGTTAAATGTTAAAGGCATGATTTATTGATTAATAAGTAATCTTCTTATAAAATGAAAGAAATTTTATACAACTGATTCACCCCCCCCTCTCAGTTGACTTATCCTGTACAATAGTATCTTTCCATAGTAGTACACAACTATTGTCTAGTGGTACACAACCACTGCTAGTAGCATACAGTTACTGTCTAATGACACACAGTCACTGCTAGTGGTACATAACCACTAAGTAGTACACAACTACTATCCAGAGAAACACAGTCTCTGTCAATGGTACACAACCACCATAGTAGAAAAAATCCATTCACACATGGCACTTCTATGTGGAATTCTAGAGGCTACTCCCTATAGAAACACTAGGTTCAATTCCCCATAGTTTGTGATGTCAAGGCCAACTCCCTTGACATGTCCTCATGTGCTCTCCACAAGATACATGTCCTCATGTGATCTCCACAAGGGACGTTGGGATATAATACCAAACTCACTTATCCCAATCGGATAAGTGTCCTCATAGATCAACTCAACTCAATCACGGAGGAGTAGGATCTAGTGAATGTCTCATGAATCTGCAAGAATTAACACTCCCTCTCAACGAGGGAGGCATTCTCTACCATGCCAAGTCTATCACAGAAGTACTCAAAATTCGTCCTGGTAATGGATTTGGTAAAAACATCAGTAACATGCTCATATATAGGAAGGTATTACACCAGTACTTCCTTCCTCTCCACCGTGTCTCGTATGTAATGGTACTTGATCTCAATGTGTTTTGATTTGTCATGAAATATTTGATTCTCTAAGAGCTTCACACAACTCTAGTTATCACGATTAATAACGGTGAAATCCAGCACATGTCCAAATAAATCAAGAAGGATCTTGCGAATCCACACTACTTCATGGACTTCCACACTCAATGCAATGTACTATGCTTATACGGTGCTCAAAACCATAGAAGTTTGTTTCCTTCTACACTAGGAAACCATGGCAGATCCCAAAGTAAAGCAATACCTGGAGGTGCTCTTCCTGTCCACTGTGCTCCTTTCCCAATCAGAGTCAATATATCCCTGCAATATCATGTCAATACTGGAAGTATATCTCAGACCATGTCCAATTGTGCCTCGCAGGTATCTCAACACATGCTTCATAGCAATCCAATGTATTTGTCTCGGCTGACTCATAAACTGGCTAAATGCATTCATTGCATTGCAAATATCTGGTCTGGTGTTAACCAGATACATCAATGATCCAATTAGTTGTTTGTGTAGGGTCAGATCAATATCACCGGAATCAGAAGAAGACACACTTAGTTTCTTCAGATTCGTCACCATTGGTGTAGCCATGGTCTTACAATTCAACATTCCAAACTTCTTCAATATCTCAACTGTGTACTTCCCCTAACTCAGGAAGATCCCATCAGTCCTCTGCCACACCTCTAGTCCCAATAATTAGTGCATCATACCAAGGTCCTTCATCTCAACCCCAGAGGCCAACGCATACTTTCATTCAACAATAAGGCTCTATGTACTAGTGAGAAATATTCATCAATGTAGAGGCCCAAAAATCAAGGACTCGATATTAACATTTTGTAGTGCAGGTTGGGATCAACAACAATTTTTTTGAATCCAAAACTCATCAGGTGTCCATCAATCCTTGCATACCAAGCTCAAGGTGCCTCCTTGAGTCCATGCAGGGCCTTCTTCAACTTGCACACATGAGACTCTTTCTCATGTATCACGAAACCATATAGTTTTTTGATGTATACTTCTTACTTAATCTCTCCATTGAGAAAGGTTGTATTCACATCCATATGATGTAATATCCAACCCATGGATTCTACAAGGGAAATAATCGTCCAGATATAAACGTATTGAGAAATAAGAGAAAATGTCTCCTCATAATCTATTCCCTCCACCTGAGAGAATCCTCTAGCAAAATATCTCACTTTATGCTTCTCAATGTTCCTGTCAAATGTGTGTTTAATCTTATAAATCCACTTGGAATTCACTACATACTTCCCCACAGGTCTTGGAATAATATCCCACACATCATTCTTCATGATGGACTAATACTCCTCCATCATGGCATCTCTCCATATTGGTTGACTAGATTCCTCCTCATAACAGGAAGACTCATAATCAATGATGTGTCTCATAGCTGCGGCATAACAAAAATATATATGAGGTCTCTTTCTCTCTCGAAAGGTACCACGAGAATCTACATGTCCTTCTACCTCCTACAGATTTTGACGATCCCATGTAGGTCTCTTCTGACCTACTGTAATATCTCTAAAAACATCAACTAGAGCTACGAGATCAGTAGGATCAATTTGATCAATAGGCTCAATTGTATCCCTTTGAACTTCTGGAGTGTGAGGGGGAGAAGGAATCATATCTTCCCATCTCTCACTATCCATCTCCATGTGAGATCCTCTAGATCTCCTGAAGGCTACCTCCTCCTCAAAGGTAACATCTTTTCTCACCTTAATTTGTCTCTGACCAGGGATGCAGATTCGATATGCCTTCGAAGACTCACTGTACCCCAAAAATGTACCCTTTCTGCCTAAAGGGTCTATCTTAGTACTTTTCTCCTTGGGTACATGAATGTATACTCGACACCCAGATATCATGAAGTGTCCAACCTTAAGCTTCACTCCAATGAAGGATTCCTCGAGAGTCATGTTTCTCAAAGTCTTATGAGGACTTTTGTTTTGAACATAAACTACAGTCATGGATGAATTTTCCCATAGAAGCATAGGTAAATGTTGATAAGGAATCATCACCTTGAATTCCTCGACAATAGATATGGTATTCCTCTTTGTGACCCCATTCTGTTGACGATTGTAAGGAACAGTGTACTCCCTATTATCCCTACCTCAAACATCTCTAGGATACATCAAGGTTCCCTCATGGAACCAATGTCCCTCAAGACATATCGAGGTTCCTCGTGAAACCAATGTCTTGGTTCCTTCATTTGACCATCTGAGGCACGTCAAGATGAAATCCACATTTCATCCTACTAGTCCATACAGGACCTGTTATCACTACAGGAAACTCTCCTAGGTTGTATCTCAGAGATGCCTAGTAAATTAACAGCTTTTGTAATTATTTACTCAATAATGGGTGTGGGGTTGGATCAATATGAATATCTAAATCACTGGATTGTATCTTCAAGACAGTCTAGCTATATTCAAACAGTACAAGGACCTCAAGAGCTATTATCAGATAGGTTTATAAATCAAATGGATAAGAAACCAATCAATTAACCAGAACATACATAAACAATATATATGATGGGTCAACATACTGGCAGTGGATTCTTATGATTCTTGTTTAATAATCAAAGGTAAGAAGACAGTTACCATAGGACATTTAAACAAAGACAAAGAAATAATTTCAACTCATAGGCATAGAATAGAAATGAAAATAAATTCTGACAATAACAATGAAAGAAGCTTGTAGGCTGAATATATTAAAGAAAGTGTATGTATCACAATAACAGTAGAGTCTAGAACTCAAAGTCGAACCATTCATTCCTCTAATATTTTTGGCTTTATAGCCTTTACAAACAGTTTCTGGATCCTATGATACTGGATCGAATTTTTCCAAAAATAGAAAGTCAATAACTGGCCCAAGAAAATAGGCAAAGATCCTATAAAATAGGTCAATTCCTATTCTTGGGTGATCTTCATGTCCTTCAGATTATTCGACAGCTATAGTAAGCCTTTCGAGGCTGATGGATTTTCATGAGATATGAGAGAAGTTGAAAATGACACCTGCTGACAATAAAATAGTTAATTCCCTTAAAATAGCTAACCAATTTGACCTTTCTACCTTGTAGAGCATCTCAAAATCAAAACAGACTCTTGATAAGGATGTCTTTAATTATTATCTATCAATTGGAACTATTCCTAAGGCTTTGGGACAAGGAAAACCTGGATCTATGCAAAAATACTAACTTTCTGCCCTGTTAGTGCTTTCGATAGTTACAATAGATAGAATCTGAACCAATTAGCTATCGAAAGCTCTGCTTTTGGTGGCTAATGAACAATAGAAATGTTGGCCTAAGCCACCGAAAGTTCTGCCTTAGTGAAAATTATCCAAATTTCAAAATACCTTTTGTCTTAGCTCCAAAACGCCTTAGGGTTGATCTTCTTAGGCTTCTGCACCTTGCTCAACTTCTAGAATGACTGTAGGATTGTTGGTTGTCTGTGGTTCATTGTATTTAACTACTACCTATGCTAGGGTTTCAAGAGTAGCATGTGTTTGAGACTAGTTTTTTCAAGACATATCTTGCAACCTTAAAGCCCTGACCTTTTTCTTCAAGTCCCTAGATACTCTGCATAAGCTGTTGTAATCTTTTGCAATCTTCTCCTTCTTTTTCTTTTCCTTTATGCTTTCATGTCCTAATCTTTCTAAGGGTGAGTTGCTTTCTGCAAAATTCTTAGACAAGGTTTCATATCTGGTTTTAATTACCCATTCTAGCACTTCTTGTTGAGCTAACTTCTTTTTAATTTTCTTGATTTCCTTTTATTTACTCTGCTTCATTTTTTACTAGATGAGGCATCTACAACTTGTAGTTCTTGTTCTTATTTAGGTGTAGGTGACGGAAGATATTCATACCTTGTTGTGAATACATCTACATATACTGCATCTTCATGTCCTGTGGTAACTAAATCATCATGCCCTATTTCAATCTAATGCTCTTCATGCTCTGTTTCAATCTGATGCTCTTCATGCTCTATTTCAACCTGGTGCTCTTCATCCTCTAAGTCTATGTAGGGAAGATTAAGAATTCTCTTGTTCATTGGGGGTTCTTCGGCCTTCTTTGTCTCATTGTTGAAGTTTAGTTTCTTCTTAGTTTTATTAGGCTTAGAAGAAGGAGAGGATTGATTAACTGAAACTAGAGAGATAGCTCTTGATCTAAAAATGAAGAAGACTTGTATTCTTGAAATCATTTGCAAGATTTAGTTTATGTGTTAAAATGAAAATGGATCAATTTGCAACACAACTTTTATAGAAATTACTCATCAAAGATGCATATAAATAGCAGCAATAAATAGTGAACATAAAACACATAACACAGCAAATGATAAAGGAGTTCACCCCTCTCTTGGGCTACATCGCATGGTCCAGCTTCTAATGGATCATTTGTATTATTTGCTCAAAGTGCTCAAAAATGTTCTTTATGATGCTCAAAATGCCAAATAGATGGCTCCAATGGCTCCAGAACATCCAAATGCCCCTAGCTGGGATTTTTCGGCACCTCGTTTGGCCAAAAATTGAAGAAGATAGGCTTCCTGGAAGTTCCCCTTCAAACGTGTTGTCTCTAGATCGACAAATTGCACCCTTGTTGGCTCAACCTAGCCCCAACACGTTTTTATACATTAAAACTCAGCACCGGACGCAACCGCACAAACGGTGCGAACTGTAGGATGGTTATGGGCGCACCTAGCCCCTAACCACCAAGGTCGAGGTCATGTGGCCCATGTGACCACGCACAAATGTAAACGGGGCTTCGTCCAAAAGACGAATAGAAAAGGGACAAGTGGCGGGCATTGGTTATAAAATCGTTTGAACCGAATTCAAATCCAAATCTGCACACACGGTGTAACATATGGTCATATGTTAAAGTTATATATGACCGAGGGCTGGGGCTAAGCCCCAGCCCAGTCCCCCCGTCAACCATACACATATGCAAACATATATATATAATTTCATATATATAACAAGGTCCAAACAGTGACACACCGATTGGCGGCCCTTTCCAAGTCTCTTCCCCTGCCTAGAGGTCGCGGGGTCGAGTCCTGTTGCTTGCACAAATTTTAAACCAATATATATGTGACACGTGGCAGCCATTGATTGGGCCACGTGTCGCCATCTCGTTCGCTGAAAACAAGCCATGTCACATGCCAACTGTCCACACAACTGCCTACCATGTGTCGTATGGCCTGCCACATGTCGTACGGTCTACCACATCAATGTCCATATGGACTGTACGGACTGTACAGTCAGCATCCCTTTTTTTGGCCTGTTTGTCATTTTGAACAGAATGCGATATCTCTTGCTCCTGACGTTTGTTTGAACCCAAACAAGTTGGGTTGGGTTCGTAACGACGAGGCCTACACTCCTGTTTGATTTGAAGTGATTCCAAGCACTTTTAATTTTTGAGCAAAATTTGATCCCTTGGATCACACCTCCCCATTGGAAAGCTTTTGGACCTCCAAAAGACTATTTTCAGTCTATCTGAAGATGAGG
>JZKD02S1702814.1:120176-155137 GCA_000966675.3 Picea glauca
AAAACATGCTTCAAATGGCGACGTTTGAGTTGAAGAGTGCTTAGCTCGATTGTAAGCATGCTTAATGTAGTGTAAATGCTCATCCCAAAGTTTAGGATGCTTGTTGCAATAACCACGAAGAAGATGCACCACTGTTCTATTTACCACTTCTGTCTGACCATTGGTTTATGGATGAAAAGTTGTTCTCTTTTTCAGTTTGGTGTCCATGAGTGCCCATAAACTCGACCAAAAACTTCAATTAAATCGAGAATCCCGATCAGAAATAATGGATTTAGGCAATCCAAAATGCACCCAAACATTTTGAAAGAACATTTATGTTGTTTTCTCAGCTGTAACTTGCTTCTTACAAGGCATCAAAATACACATTTTTCTAAATCAATCAACCACAACATAAACATAATCATGATTTCGTCTAGACATAGGTAGACCTCCAACAAAGTCCATAGAAATACTTTCCCAAGGACGAGAAGGAACCGGAAGTGGAGTATACAAACCCAACTTTTGATTGCTATGTTTGCTTGTGGCACATAACGAACATCCTCGAACATATCTCAAAACACTTTCATTCATTTTAGGCCAATAGCAGTACCTTTGCAAATTAGTCAATGTCTTGCCTACACCAAAGTGACCAGCAATAAGAGAAGAATGGGCTTCTCTTATTATGTTGATTCTTTCACCCTGTGGAATGCATAGCTTGCCAAGATGATACAAAAGATTATCTTGCACATGGTAATCCAATTCCTCAACATGGTTAGAATGACACAAAGTCTCATATACTTCTTTAAAATCAGTATCTAAAGCATATTGCTCAACATAACTCTCATGCATGATAGGACTATGCTTAAGAATAATTGAAGCACTAATAATAGGCCTTGAAATCATATCAGCAACTTTTTTATAAATGCCTTTCTTATACCTAATGACCAAGTGGAACTGTTGTAGAAAACCCATCCATCTAAAGTGCCTAGCTTGTTGTAGCTTTGTTTGTGATTGTAAGTATTGCAGTGGTTGATGATCTGTGTGGACAATGGTTGAATCTATGAGAGTTTAGAGAAGTTTCAATTGTTTCTCTTCATGAGCTTATGCAAGGAGTCTGGTTCGACTCAGAAATCTCATAAGAGATAACGTGAAACGTTTGGTTGAAATGAGGGCATAAGTGTCCACAAGGTGTGTGTAGACAGAGTCTATTTTGATTCAAAAATCTCAGAAGAGATAGCATGAAGATTTCATTTGCAAGGAGTGAAGAGTGTCTTCAAGGAGTGTGTTGATAGAGTCTTTTGACTCAAAATCATAGGAGGAGTAGCTTTAAGTTATGTTTGAGAAGAAGTGCAGAATTCCTCGCAAGGTGTGCGTAGGTGAAACATACTTAAGTTCTTTTGTTCAGGAGGAGAAATAGGGTTGAGTAATGAATTGTTGCAAGGCATGCATAGTTTCTCACAAAGAAGTTGGGTTGAAGAGAACACTTGTTGCAAGGTGTGCATAGAAGTCAAATTTCAACTAAGTGTCGAAAAGGTGCTCTAAGGAATGAAAGTTCGAAGAAAGGACAAGTGAAAATGAGTTAGCGGGATAAATACTTCAGGAAGGAGTATCTTTTAAGTTTTTTTCAAGATAAATGATCAAGATTCGTTCCAAGGAAGCGGAATCAATCAAGATTGTTAAATCTGGGAGAAATGCATGGAATTTAGTCATGAAGCATTTCGGCACTTCGTGGTTCAAAGTGTTTTGAAGTATTGAGGAGTGGGATCGCTGAAGTCCAAAATCATGAAGTGATCCTAGCCATTGGTTGTGAGGAGGATAAGTGGAAGCAGATAAGTGAATTCAGGAGAGAAGAGCTCCGGAATAATTTGCGTGAAGCAAGGTGCAATCTTCACGAAGTCGCGAAGAGCAGAGTAGATTTGGACCGTTGGATCCAGAGAGGGCATTTGGCGAAGATCTATGAGTTTTAGAGGAAGATCCTTCAGAACCAGACGAGCGTGGAGGTTGCAAACCTCCCAAGCCCAAGTAGGCGAAGTCAGTTGTGGCCATTGATATAGGATGGACATGCATCTTTGGATCATGCACTTCAGAGAAAGAGCCCTTCAAAAAGAATCGAGGATAGAACATCCAAAAACACCCAAAGGCCAAGGTTCCTAAATCCATCTTAACCACCCACTTGGATATGACACGTGTAGCATGAAGATTTATTGTACAGGTTTGATTTTTCGGGAGAAAGGACGCAAAGGAAGCATTGATTGCAAGTCAATCGGAGTGGAACAAGGAGTGATCTTGATTGTAGATCGAGCGAGCACATGGTGTTCATCCTATAACTTTGGAGAGGAATCACTTTGGGAGAAATGGTTCATTGAAATGGTTGGAAACCCCAAAGTCGAAATTCCGAAAGAGATCGCCACCATTGGTTGTCAGAGGGAGCGCGAGTATAGAACTAGTTCTGGGTATCTTCATCAGTTTGGAGTTCACGTGAAAAGAGATATGTTGCATCCAAGGAAATTAAATTCCAAAGTCATGAAGTGATTAGGAGTTTTAGACCCAGGTCATAGCCCCAGGTCACATGTGGAGAGGGGATAGTGGAAGGAGCTAGCACCCATCGGCATTAAGATTTAAAAAAAACGCTAAGGAGAGGGCCTGCAGGCTCCATACGTCCTGCGCCTAAAGTGATAAAATACTTTGTTAAAAAACATTTGGGTCTAGCAAGGCCTCGAGGAGCTAATCTAGCTTGACAATTCTAAGATCCTTGAATGGGAGGTCACAGAACCCCCATGATGGTAGGGGGGTTGCATCAAGTGGTATCAGAGAAAAACTTTGCTTGTAGACAACAGGAAAAAGAAAAAGGAGATAAAGGAGATAATTTGATACCATCAAGTGGTATCAGAGCGGATTTGTGTTTGCAGATTATAGGCAAAGGTGAGAAGGTGAAAAGAGATAATCTGAGAACATCAAATGGTATTAGAAATTTAATTTCTCCTATCAACAACAGGTGGAGAAGGAAACAGAGTGTGGTGCTTTGTGAATGATGGTTGCACGTATGAAACAACAAATGGACAATTGGGTGGGTTGCAGGGAGAAGTTGGATATGCTCTCGGTTACAGAGTAATAAATAGACTTTCCAGGAGAGCAAGAAGAAAATGAAAATGGCTACTAAAATCCATAGGAGAAGTCGAGAAGTTGACCGCAAGAAGAAAAGTAAAGTAGAAATTGACAAGGATATAAGTGAGATAAGAGCATAAATGGAGAGGCTAACATTGAAGATGTAGCATGAGACATAGGTACACTGGAGGTACAATGGCCTCTGAAAAGGAAAGAAAAATGGCCTATTCAAAATTTGTTGGCTAGAAGGCAACGATAGATAATGAGAAGGTGGTTGAGGCATGCTGAAAACCTCAGTGACACAGAGGGGAAAGTGGTTCACATATGTGAACCAGAAGTTGGAAGGAGCCTCAGTGATGAGGAGGAGAAGAGATCAGATGATTTCATGAACTGCCAAGAGGGCAAAGATGAAATTTCAGATTGCTAGGTGGGCAATAAGATGAGGTCATCTGAAGATCTCATAGAATTCCAGGAGGGTAGAGGTGAAGGCCCAATTTTCCAGATGGGAAAGAGAGAAGAGATGAACTCGGCTGAGAGTTCATATCAGCAAGGAGAGTTGATGGAGAAAGATCAAAAATGCATTATGATCATTGGGGGAATACAGATATTCCTTCCAAGTAGCCCAGTTGAGGCCATAGTATGTGTTGAAGATGCAGTAGAAGAAAGACAACCAGCTTTGACTGTCATAGAGGAGGGGGAGAAGAAGAAGATATAGAAGTATGCCCCAACAAAAGAAAAGGAGAATGCAGTTGAGTTTTTCACTCAGTGGGATATGGATTTGGAGTTACTATAGGATTGGTTGGACAATCCAGAACCAGAGAAGGACTGCCAAGAGACAGTCATGCAAAAAGAAGCAGAATGTCATCACAAGGAGTAGCTGGAGGAAGATTGAGATATACCAAGACAAGAGAAGATGACAGAAGTCAATCTGTCAGAGGAGGAATCTGAGCAGGGGCTCAGTAAGGAGCCTACAGAACTAGAGTCTGCAGTGAATTGGCACGTCATGGCCACAAGTAATGGAGACAGAGTGGGAGATCGGGTTGATCTTCCCTTTACTCAACATAAGGAAGTGATGCAAAAATCACCCAAGAAAGAGGCCATGGGGCCAAATTCCTTTAAAATTAATAGTGTCTATGATGAAGGTGCAGTAGAGAGAGGAAATCCAACAGAGACTTCCATGGAGGAGGAAGAACACACATTATAATGTGCCAAAGAAATGGAGAAAGAAGAGAATTTGGTGTAATTACTCAAAAACTTCAGCGATGGACATGAACATGAGGAAACTGTAGAATCAGAACCTACAGCAGAGGAAAAGAAGCAGATAGATCAGATCTTGTTGATCTCTATGAAGAGTCAGAAGCCCTGGGGAAAATAATAATAACCAAGAGGGGACTTACCCAACAAGTTAAGTTGGAAATTGATGGAGAGAAGATACAACAGAGAATACTATAGGAGGAAATCCAGCCACTGGACTAGCTAGACAAAGAAATAGAGGATATAAAAATATTTATGATGGAAGAAACAAAGAAGGTAGCCAGCAACAAAGAAGGATGGAACAGAATAAAACCTGTAGGAGCAACAGGGAAGCAGGAGCAACAAATCAAAGGAGCAAGTGGACAACTCCAATTTCAGGTTTGGGATCCTGGAGGATCTCAACAGGATAGCAGAGGGAGCCATGAGTAGGAGCTCATGATTTTCCCAGCAGTGGAGTATGATGCAAAAGAATCGTCAGCAAAACAAGCGTGGATAGAAAACTCACCGCCCTAGCACACCTTTTTAATTATTTTGGAATCTTAAATGTTGGTGTTTCCTGTAAATATGTTTTGAAAGGATGATTAAAGAAGATCATAATGCTTAGAAGTTGAACGATCACGAGAGATATGGGAGTTTTACTCTTATACTTTAATCTAACGGTGCTTAAGTGGGAGTTATTTTTTACTTCGAGAAGAGAGGTAGTCGGAGGGAACCCTAGGGGCCCTCTTGTATAAGTAGATGCATTGTACACCCAAATGAGGCTGTTGCAAATTAGTAGGAGATTGTTGTGATTTAGTTGTTGAATTTTAGTTGTTGTTTATCATAGTGGTATCCATTTATATTTGAATGAAGGTAACAGAGAGATGTTGATCCAATGTGTGGTGTTGTTTTTGCTTAAATATTCTCTATTATTTTCCATTTTTATGCATGCGTGATTTGTACTGTTGAATGTATGAATCTGTGAGAGTTTAGAGAAGTTTCAATTGTTTCTCTTCACGATTTTATGCAAAGAATGCATATCGTCCACAAGGATTTCGTTGACAGAGTCTCGTTCGACTCAGAAAGCTCAGAAGAAATAACGGGAAACGTTTGGTTGCAAGGAGTGCATAAGTGTTATTAAGGTGTGTGTAGACAGAGTCTATTTTGATTCAAAAAGATCAAAAGAGATAGCATGAAGCTTTGATTTGCAAGGAGTGTAGAGTGTCCACAAGGAGTGTGTTGACAGAGTCTTTTGACTTGGAAGCTTTAAGTTCTATTTGAGAATAAGTGTAGAAGACCTCGCAAGGTGTGCGTGGGTGAAACATACTTAAGTTTGTTTGTTCAGGAGGAGAAATCAGGTTGAGTAACGAACTATTGCAAGGCGTGCATAGTTGCTCACAAATAAGTTAGGTTTAAGAGAAGACTTGTTGCAAGGTGTGCACAAAAGTCAAATTTCGACTAAGTGTCAAAAAGGCACTCTAAGGAGTGAAAGTTTGAATAAAGGACAAGTGCAGAGGAGTTAGCAAGAGAAATCCTTTAGGAAGGAGGAGATTTTAAGGTTTTTTCAAGATAAACGATCAAGATCCATTCCAAGGAAGTGGAATCAGTCCAAACAATTAGATCTAGGAGAAATGCATGGAATTTAGTCGTGAAGCATTTCGGCACAACATGGTTTGGATTTTTTTGAAGTATTGAGGAGTGGGATCATCAAAGTCTGAAATCACGAAGTGATCCTAGCCATTGTCTACGAGGAGGATACGTGGTAGCAGATAAGCAAGTTTGGGAGAGAAGAGCTACAGAATAATTTGCGTGAAGCAAGGTGCAATCTTCACGAAGTCACGAAGAGCAGAGTAGATATAGACCGTTGGATATAGAGAGGGCATGTGGCGAAGATTCACGAGTTTCATAGGAAGATCCCTTTAGAATCAGACAAGGGTGGAGGTTGCAAACCTCTTGAATCCCAAGTAAGTGAAGTCAGTTGTGGCCATCGATCTAGGATGAACATGTGTTTCTGGATCGTGCACTTCGAAGGAAGAGCCCTTCAAAAGGAACTGGGGATAGAATATCCAAAAATGCCCGAAGGTCGAGGTGCCAAAATCCATCTTAACCACCCACTTGGATAGGACATGTGGAGCATGGATATTTATTGTAGAGGTTTGATTCCCTGGGAGAAAGGATGCGGAGGAAGCATTGACTACAAGTCAATCGGAGTGGAACAAGGAGTGATCTCGATTGTAGATTGAGTGAGCATGTGGTGCTCATCCTATAGCTTCGGAGAGGAAACACTTTGGGAGAAATGGTGTATTGAAACGGTTGGAAACCTTGAAGTTGAAATTTTGAAGGAGATCACCATCGTTGGTTGTCAGAGAGAGTGAGTCGTAGATCTGGTTCCAGGTAGCTTCGTTGATTTGGAGTTCACATGAAAAGAGATTTGTTGCATCCAAGGCAATCAGAGTCCGAAGTTTCGAAGCTCTTAGGAGGTTTATCCCCTGGTCATAGCCCAAGGTCACATGTGGAGAGGGGCTACTAAAAGGAGATAGCGCGTATCGGCATTAATATTTTAAAAAACCTCTAAGGAGAGGGCCCACAGGTTTCATATGACCTACGCCTAAAGTGATAAAGGTATGTGTTAAAAACAATTTGGGGCCAACAAGGCCTTGAGGAGATAATTCATCTTGAGAATTCAAAGATCCTTGACTGGGAGGTCGCAGAACCCCCAGGAGGCTAGGGAGGTTGCATCACAACTATAACTATGTAGTGGAAATATTTCAACTAGATCTGATACCATGTTGGTGTTTACATGATTCTTAAATATGATAGTTACTGTTGTATGATTAATAACAAGATTCACTTTCATACAACAATTTTCATAGAAGAACTATACACTAAAAATCTCAACTATAACAATGCAGCGGAAATAAAAAGATCTAGAAATATTTACCATGCATAGTAGATACAAGAAGACAACACAAGAACACAAGAGTTTATCCTGGGAAACCAAAACTTGCACGAAAACCCAACAACCTTTCTCTAGAATAATTTAGTCCAAGATATTACCAGTACATCACCATCAATAGCCAAAATACCATACAAACAAGATCCTCCCAAAGGATAACATCACCAAGACCTAGCTCCTCAATAATATGACCAATAATAACCAAGCAAGAGCTTCTCCAAGTGTGACACACTCTCCAAGATAACCAATAACCCAAAAATAGCTAAACTGCCAAAATTGCAGCTGCAACTCCCTTGTGTGCACTGCAGAAGGAGTTTTATTCCTATCAAAATGAAATGAGCCAGTCCTGTATTTATATTAATCTGGGCATCATTCTAGGGACGACTTCTTATTTCTAGGTCTTCAATTACTTTATTATTTTTACTGTGGGGTTGACTTCTCTTCCTGGGTGTCCAACTTCTTCCTGGGGCTTCTTCAATGGTATAGATGGGTCTTCTTATACTTTCTTGTGGAGAATGGTTTCCCGAAGTTCCAAATATCCAACAAACCCAACGTCACAATCTGATGATCATAACTGATCTGAAAATCCTTAGACACCACTTATTCTTTTATATATATACATGAAACATCTAACTTAATCCAGAATAATTTATTGATCGTATTGAGGTGATTTGCAGAAAAATGATGATATGCTCTTTATCTGAAAACTCATGAAATGATGATTAGTTTGTTGAATACGGAGATGACATAGAATAAAATAAAATAACTCAAACTACATATAGATATGGCATATATCACTTCATGATGCAGGAGCATCGCGTCACCTCAGAAGTGCGCCAACATTCTAGCTCATCAATGTGCATTCAAGAAGGGGAGAGGCACCAACCCTCTGATTTTGCCCCCGAATTTTAAATTTTAAATGTGAGGTTAATACAATTGAATGATGTCAGGATGGAAGAGCCAAGTTATTTCCTTTTTACAGGCTGGAGATAAGGTTTCCTTTAATAGACCTGAGTTATACATATCTTGAACCTGGCCTCGGATCTGAGATATTGATGTTCATTCAATGTAATTAATGAGAGTTAGGTAGCTTGGAGGGAAAGGCTCGAGGAGCCCATCTTTTGGTGAAAATATCTTTGTATCAAATTTCATTAGGAAGTTAAGGATAAGGAGAGTATGGAGAGGAGAGAGAGGAGACTCAGTTGCAGTCTGATCTCACGCATTGTAATTAGTATTCTGATATTAATACAAAAGAATATATTTCTCTGTTTATCAATTCCTGTGTGGTGAATATTTGTATTTTGATGAATGTTATATGTGTGTTATGGATATATGTTATGGATGTTTGTGTTAGATTTCATCTACAGGGATAAAATAGAACTCACTATGAGTTTGAGAATTTGTTGGATTTTTTCTAGATTCTTTAGGTTGTGGAAGGAGTGCACAAAAAAGTCTTGAAACTATGTAGTCAGTGCAAGGAGTGGGCATCTAAAATTCAAGTCGAATTCAAAGGAGAATGTGCCAGGAGGGCACACCAGAACATACACATACTCAGAGAGGAACCTAAAGGTTGTTGGATACCTTAGAGGGGAGATTGTGCAGAGGAGGAAGAGAGAAATAGAGGGTTACTCAATACCCTGGAGGAAAGTCTGCACAGGAGTAAGCATAGTACAGAATTGTTGAAGATTTTGTAGAAGCTCTGCTAGGAGGGCATTGAGCAGGTGCAAGTGTGCACGAGTGAACTCTCTTTCAGTTTTTGAGGAGAGAAGTGTCATAGGAGGACACTCACAGAGTTTTTTAACACTCTAGAGGAATACCTGTGCAAGGAGTGCACCAGGCCAACACTCAAACGAAGTGTTGAAAGAGAGCCATCTAAAGGCCAATAAAGCGCAAGGAGTGCACCAGAGTTAAAGCAGTTTCACTTTAAAATCTCAATAGGAAGAGAAATAAGTGTCTGGAGGGTGCCAGAAGTTTTATGGCAAGGTAGAAGGATTAAGACTCTTTTGGTTCAAGCGAGTTTAAGCTAAGAAGAAATAGTGTTTTCAACAGTGCAGGAAGAAGACAAGTCATTTAGACTTGCAGAGGGAGGATCAAAGGGGTGAACCCATTTGAGTTTTAAATCATTCAAGCTCACGAGGGATAGTGTTTCCCAGAAGCGCAAGTCAAGACCCCAAGTAGTTGGGCTCAAAGGAGGGGCAAGGTCACTAGCCTTCAAGAAGTTTGAAGAAATCCTTCATTCCGGAGGAAAGCACAAAGTGCAGCAGGAGAAGCTACAGGAGTCGTCGATTCTCGATGAGAGAGCATATCTGGACCGCCATATGAGAGTCCAAGAAGAGGAGGAGTGTATCCAGGGGAGGACTATCGAAGATAGAATATGGATGGACAAGATCCATTTTGGAATTTGGCAAGTGATCCGGCAACCATCAGATCTGGGAGAGTTGCGCGGAGTATAACAGTGGAAGTTCTTCAGAATTCACACACTCAGGAGTATTGGAATGAAAAAGAGCATGGGTGAGTGAAGTCCCAGAGTCTTAAACAATCGGGACTATCTATTACTAAGGAAACATGTTAGAGGATTATCCTTTTTAGAATCCCAACAGTCTGGGGAAAACGGATAAGTAAAGCGTCCAGGTCCCCAAAGTCATAGGGACCCGAAGAGATCTGCATCGTCCATCCATTGGGATGCATGTCATTGGATTTAGGACTCCAGAGGGGGAGCACTTTAGAGGAACCGAGGCGTGGAGCATGCAATATTAGCCAAAGATCCAAATAGTGAAGCTCATCGTGACCATCTTATTGGGTAGACAGGCGTCACCAGACCCAAAAGAATCGGCGATTGAGCACTCAGGGGAGAATTGTGTAGTGTGGAGTGAGATTCCCTAGAGTCTCAAAGGTCTGAACTTATCTGAGCCATCCGAAGGGGTAGACACATGGCAAGAGATCCCATGTCCCAGAGGAAAGAATTTTGGAGACCTGGTGTTATGGAAGAGCGAGCAAGGGGAGGAGCACATGGTGTTTGATCTGAGGCTTCGGGTGCAGAGAATTTTGAGAGAGCAAGGTATCAGAGCGTTCGAAACACCTGAACATCGAAATCTGAAGTGGATCTCAAGCATTGGTTGTGGGAGAGATAAGGACCGTTGATCGTCCAGGAAAATTTGGGTTTCACATTTTGGCGGAAACGATGAAGCCGTTGTCAAAAAGAGTCGAAGCCCGAAACTCTGAAGCACTAAGGAGCTTAAGCCCTGGGTCATAGCCATGGTCGCATGCGAGAAAGGTCCTAGCCCAAAGAGCTAGTGCAAATTGTTATTCAAATTTCTAAATTAGGGAGCATGGGATTAACAGGAGCCCGCGAGTCTCATAGGACCTGTGCCTTAGGAGACAAAGGGACCTATGTAAGGTAATTTTGGGTTCCAGCAGGGGCCTAAAGAGATGATCCAACTCAAAAATTTGAAGATCCTTGACCGAGAGGTTGCACATCTCCAGGAGGGTAGGGGGGTCCTGCATCAAGTGGTATCAGAGCCACAGAATTGATTTCTGTAGGCAGAAGAGATAAAGGAGATAGTCTGATACCATCAAGTGGTATCAGAGTGGAATTTTTTCTGCAGATTGTATGGAAAGGTGATAAGGTGAATAGAGATAGTTTGATAACATCAAATGGTATCAGAATCTGAAGTTCTCCTGTAGACAGTAGGTGAAGGGAGACGGAGTGTTGATGCTTTGAAAATATTGTTGCGAGATGTGCAGAAAATGGTAGACATTCAGAAGGGATGAAGGCAAAAAAGATGGCTATTGAAGGCCATAAGTTTGGTCAAGGAGCAAACCGCAAGAAGAAAACTAAAGTAGAAATTGACAAGAATCTCAGTGAGATAAGAGTAGAGATGGAGATGCTAGCATTGAAGATGCAGCAGGAGGAAAAGGTGTGTTGGAGGTATGAGTGGCCCTTGAAGAGAAAAGTGAAGTGGCATGTTAAAATGTTGTAGGCTAGAAGACAGCAATAGTATTTGAGGAGGTGGCTGAGGCATGATGAAAACCTCAGTGACACAAAGGAGATATTGATTTACATCTGTGAACCAGAAGTTGAAAAAAACCTTAGTGATGAGGAGAAGAGATCAAGCAGATATCTCGTGAACTGCCAGGAGGGAAGTGATAAAAATTCAAATTTCTAGGTGGGCAATGAGATGAGATCAGTTGATCTCATAGACTGCCAAGAGGGAAGAAGAGAAATCTCAGATTCCAGGTGGTAAAGGGAGAAGAGAGGAAATCAACTGAGAGTTCAAATCAGAAAGGAGTGCTGATAGGTGAAAGGGAGGCAAAGGAAAGGCCTCATTCATATGAAGATTCATGTGGAGTTGCAGACCATGTGAATGAATATGATGAGAATTTAAATACTTCCATCACAGAGGAGGAGGATCAGAGGAGTGTTCTCATCATTGGGGGAATTCGGATATTACTGCCAACTAGCCAAGCAAAGGCTAGCATATATGGTGTTGATGCAGTAGAAAGATAGCCAGGTGTGACTGTCATGGAGGAGAAGGAGAAGATATTGACATCTTCCTCAGCAAAAGAAGAAGAGAATTCAGAGGAGTGGCTCAGAAATTTCATCCAGGAAGCTGAACAGGAGACGAATGTGGCACTGGAGTCTATAGTAGAAGATAAAGAAGACATCATAGACTTTGTTGATCTATGTGAATAATTGGAAGCCCTAGAGAGAAGGGTGATAGTGCAAAGCATGCACATCCAACAGGTTAAGTTGGAAACAGGTGGAGGAGCATACCAACCTGGGGAGCAGCTAGAGGAAGCTGGATTTGAACCAGCAAAAGAGGAGGAAGTTGAGAAGTAGCTCAGTGATGAGACTACAGAACTAGATTATGTAGCAGGGTGGCAAGATAGTGCCAAAGGAAATGGAGAAAACAACAGAGTGGAAGATCAGGTTGATCTACCCATAGGTCAGCACAAAGAGTTGCAGTCGAGCAGACTGCAAAGGAAGAGCCAGCCAACAGATCGGTTGGAAGAAGTCATAGAGGAGGTAAGAGAGCTGATGTTGAGGTCAACACAAGAAACTTCTAGCAGGGAGAAGATAAGCAGAAGGAATCCTGCAAGAGAAGTGGGGGAGCAACAGCAAAATAGAGGAGCAGGAGGACAACTCCAAAGGAGAGTTTGGGATCCAGGTAGATTTCAACAGCAAAGAAAAGTATCTCATAAGCAGGAGCTCATGATTTTCCCAGCAATGGAGTATGATACAGGAGCATTTCTCCACCTTAGCAGCGCACCATCATTCCATCTCATCAACGTGCATTCAAGGAGGGGAGAGGCACCAGCCCTTTCATTTTTCCCCCGAATTTTAAATTTTAAATGTGAAGTTAATACAATTGAATGTTGTTAGGATAGAAGAGCTGAGATATTTCCTTTGTACAGGATGGAGATAATGTTTCCTTTAATAGGCCTGAGTTGTACAGATCTTGAGCCTGGCCTCGGATCGGAGATATTAATGTTCATTCAATGTAATTAATGAGAGTTAGGTAACTTGGAGGGAAAGGCTCGAGGAGCCCCTCTTTTGGTAAAAATATCTTTGTATCAAATTTCATTAGGAATTTAAGGGTAAGGAAATTAAGGAGAGGATAGAGTCAAGACTCAGTTGCAGTCTGAGCTCACACATTTTAATTAGTATTATGATATTAATACAAAAGAACATACTTCTTTGTTTATCAATTCCTGTGTGGTGAATATTTGTATTTTGATTAATGTTATTTGTGTGTTGTGAATATATGTTGTGGATGTAAGTGTTAGATTTCATCTACAGGGATAAAATATAACTCACTATCAGTTTGAGATTTTTTTGGATTTGTTATGTGTTCTTTAGGTTGTGTAAGGAGTGCACGACAAAGTCTTGAAACTCTGTAGTCGGTGTAAGGAGTGTGCATCTGAAATTTGAGTTGAAGTCAGAGGAGAACATTCCAGGAGGGCACACCAGAACATACACATACTTAGAGAGGAACCTCAAGGTTGTTGGATACCTTGGAGGAGATATTGTGCAGAGGAGGCACAAATAAATGCAGGGTTATTAAATACTTTGGAGGAAAGTATGCTCAGGAGTAAGCGTAGTATAGAATTGTTGAATATTTTGTAAAATCTTTGCCAGGAGGGCATTAAGCAGGTGCAAGTGTGCATAGGTGAAATCTCTTTCGGTTTCTAAGGAGAGAAGTGTCAGAGGAGGGTTGATCCAAGTGGATATTAGTGGCCACCCACCTTTTCTAGCTAGCTCAAAATAGCTTTTTAGCAATTTTGATAATTTACTATTTTTAGCAGTTTTTCGGGTCCTGAACTTCCGGAGCCATTTTGAGGCCCTAAACGACATTTTTTGGGGTATGTTGCAATGTGCAAATTTTGTATTCCTCGGATAGATCTTTCCAACGGGCTATCATATGCCTAAAAAGGAGATGGTATTAAAAAGTTACGACCCCGGGAATTTGATGTACAGACTTACCCAAACGGGGCCCACATGACTTTTGGCGCTTCATCTCCTAGGGTTAGGTTTTTGGATTTTTAGGGTTTTTGAAAATATTGTTTATTGTAAAAAGGCCTTGAGAGCCTCATTGTAATAATGTTTCTTATGAATGAGGGCAGCTGTCACATCTCTTCTCAGAGATAAGCCGCCACCATTCCAGCAAGCTTGTTTTCCGCTTCATTTTACAGTTTCGGCTTATTTCCTTATTGAATAGAAAACCAGTTTTACTGTATCTATGTTATTTTGTGTTAAGCATCTGGTAATAATCTATAGCCATTTCATTATGCTCATAAAATCCGGATCAGTGGTATCAGAGCGGTCTGCTCCTTGTCGTCTTAATGCATGTCCCCAACGAGGTCAAAGTACAAAGATTTGGGTCTCGAGCTTGTTTCTCTTGAGGACAAAAGAAAGATGATGGGACAAGAGATCCTTTCAAACTATTGATTGAGGAAGCCCTCAGGCAACAGAGGAATGAGATGATGGATAATTTCAAGCAAATCCTTCGGCGACTACCAACAGGCGACGCATCTTCTTCGAGCGGAGGCACTGCCCCCTTCAAGGTACAAATAAACTTCAATATTCTTATATTTGAAGGTCAGATAGAAGCAGATGTTGTAGACAAGTGGTTGAATCTACTAGAAGGGTATTTCTCTTTCCATAAATTTTCAAATAGAGAAAAGATTACTTTTGCGCTCCTCAAAGCCATTCCCCATGTCAAATATTAGTGGAAAACTTTTTGTAAGCAAAAGGAAAATGAGGAACCCTCATTATTTACAGTCACAGCCACCTGGGAATCCTTCAGGGATTCTATTAAGGAACAATACTACCCTGTTAGAAGTTATGACGACTTGTATACCAAATGGACCACACTGCAGCAAGAAAGAGACCAAGCAGTGCCAGATTTCACAAATATCTTCTATACCTTGTGCACCAAGCTGGGTATCAAAGATTAGGAGATACATCTAGTGCTCAAGTATCGCGGTGCTCTACATAGATACATCCAAACCGAAATGGAATTTTTGGACATCTCATCCTTGGGCATGGCCTACCGATATGTCGTCAAAATTGAGCAGAAGCTCAAACAAAAGACACAAAAATTTGGGTCAGGGAACCCCTCACAACAAAATCCAGGAAAGGGTGGCCCCAACCCACAAAACAAAGGATAGAGCAAAGATGGACAGTATTAGGACAACGAATCCAAGCCGCAAGCAAAGAAGGATACCTGGCGACTTTGCATTGATTATCGAGCTTTGAATAAAATCACAGTCAGAAATCGGTACTTGATTCCCTGAATCGACGACCTCTTTGATCAACTCATGGGGGATAAATACTTCAGTAAGATTGATCTAAAGTCTGGCTACCACCAGGTCCTGATAGAATAGACAAATGTATGGAAGACCGCCTTCAAGTCAAAGGAAGGCCTTTTTGCATGGTTGGTCATGCCCTTTGGTCTGAAAAACGCTCCATCCACTTTCATGAGGATGATGGACGATATCATGCAACCATTCACCAATACTTTTGTAGTGGTGTATCTTGATGACATTCTCATTTACAACAAGACTTGGGCCGAACATTGGCAGCATATTCCGCAAGTTCTGCACACCCTGCGGCAGCACAAGCTATACGCCAACTTGGAAAAATGCTCCTTCGGCATGGATAGGGTACATTACCTAGGCTACATCATTGATCAACATGGCGTACATGTGGATCCAGCCAAGATTTAATTCATCCGTGATTGGCCATCCCCAAACACACTCACTGAGCTTCGGAGCTTCTTGGGCCTTGCCAATTTCTACCACAGGTTTGTGTTGGGATTCTCCCATATTGCATGGTCCCTCAGCCAAATAACTAGGGGTGGTGGTAAGGTGAAATTTTCATGGGGCTAGCCCCAGCAACAAGTGTTCGATGATTTGAAGCAGTGCTTGTGCTCAGCCCCAGTACTTTCACTACCAGACCTGCAGCAAACCTTTGAGATTAAGACCGATGCTTCAGACTGTGTTGTGGTTGTCGTTCTCACACAGCACAGCCACCCTATGGCCTATCATAGTGAGACACTATCAGATGTTGTCCGTAAGTACCCTACTTACGACAAAGAAATGTACTCTATTGTGCAAGCCTACCGCCAGTGGAGACATTACATTCTTGGAAGGGAGACATTCATCCACACTAATCATAAACCACTGTAGTTCATGCAGACACAAGGAAAATTGCATAATGACCTCCATCAAAAGTGGTCCACATACTTGCAACAATTCCGCCTCAACATCAAGTATAAAATAGGAAGCACCAACCACGTCATTGATTGCCTCAGCAGGCCACCAGTCGCGGCACTCACCACAGTGCTAGACTCCTGCGGCCATGAGACCTTTGGATGGCCCCAACTCTATGAGACAAACCCAGAATTTGCCACCACCTACCAAATGTTGGGTGCAAAGGCAGTTGTGAATAATTTCCATCTTCAGGATGGGTTGTTGTGTCGTCTGGGCCATATATGTGTTCCCTCAAGTGAGTGAGTGAAGCTGATCTGGGAAGCCCACTACAGCTGGGTGGCAAGACACTTCGATGCCGAAAAGATAGTGGTGATTCTACAAAACCATTTCTACTGGCCGAAACTTCAATAGGAGGTCAACAAGTATATCAGGTCTTGCACTGCCTGCGTTATTGCCAAACCAACCACTAAGAAACAAGGCTTGTACACCCCTCTTCCTACTCCTGACAGACCATGGGAATCCATCTCAATGGACTACATGTCGGGCCTCCCATCCACCAAGCAGGGAAATGATTGTGTTTTTGTGGTTATCGATCGCTTTTCTAAGATGGCGATTCTGGTTGCTTGCAAGAAGAGCATCACAGCAGAAGCCACTGCCAAGCTCTCCTTTGAACGAGTCTGGGTACATTTTGGAATCCCACAAACCATTGTCTCAGATCGGGACAGTCGATTTGTCAGCACATTCTAGTCAAGCCTCTGGTCACTGTTGGACACCAAGCTCACCAAATCCACGGCCTTCTACCCCCAGACAGATGGCCAAACCGAGGTCGTAAATCGAATGATCATGCATATCCTGCGCATGTATAATTCCAAGCACCCTCGCACATGGGATGAGAGTCTTCCCTATGTCTAGCATAGCTACAACCAAGCCCTGCATAGCTCAACTGGCCACAGCCCCTTTCAAGTGGGGTTGGGATTCCAACCATTGGGTCCCATAAATGTTGCACTTCCCCTTGCGGTCACCTCGACTGACTCCTCTCCTGCCCCAACTGAGGCTGACAAAGCCACTTGGTTCATTGAGAGGATCCAACACATCTTCCAACAGGTTCAGGATATCCTACAGAAGTCCAATGACAACTACAAGCAACACCATGATCAACATCGGGTTCCACATAAGTTTCAGGTGGGCAACAAAGTTTGGTTGCACTTGCAGAAAGAATGCCTTACAGGACCCCATCGGAAGCTTCACCCACCTTGTTATGGGTCGTACACCATCACCAAGGTTGTGGGGGATAATTCTTTTGCGCTCAGCATTCCTCCTTTCTTTGGCCTGCACCTAGTGTTCCACGTGGACCTCATTTGGCCTTATTTCCCACCATTATTGGACACCTTAGACGTAGCAGAATAGTTGACACCAATAGAGCTCAACCCCGACTGCATACAACAGACATCCATTGATCATATTGTGGACACACAAATCAAGGGCACTCGACAACAAAGGATCCATCTTTATCAAGTCGTCAAAGCAAGGCAGCTCTTGCACTAAGGCAAGTGGCTCACCCGAGGCCAAATTCAGCAGAAATTTCCTCATCTGATGGGAGAACTCAACGCAATGGAGACCATTACTTATTAAGGATGGAGGATTGATCTAAGTGGATATCGGTGGCCACCCACCTTTTCCAGCTGGCTCAAAATATCTTTCCAGCAATTTTGATAGTTTACTATTTTTAACAGTTTTTCGGGTCCTGAACTTTCGGAGCCATTTTGAGGCCCTAAACAACGTTTGTTTGAGTATGTTGCGGTAGTTTCATCGTGAAATTTTGTGTAACTATTGTAGTTCTCAGATAGATATTTCCAACGGGCTATCATACACCTAAAACGGAGATCGTATGCAAAAGTTACGACCTCGGGAAGTTGATGTACTGACTTACGCAAATGGGGCCCACGTGACTTTTGGTGCTTCATCTCCTAAGGGTAGGTTTTTGAATGTTTAGGGTTTTTGAAACTCTTGTTTATTGTAAAAAGGCCTTGAGAGCCTCATTGTAATCATTTTTCTTATGAATGAGCGCAGTCGTCACATCTCTTCTCAGAGATAAGGTGCCACCATTCCAGCAAGCTTGTTTTCCGCTGCATCTTACAGTTTTAGCTTATTTCCTTATTGAATAGAAAACTAGTTTTATTGTATCTCTATTATTTTGTGTTAAGCATCTGGTAATAATCTGTAGTCATTTCGTTCTGCTCTTAAAATCTAGATCAAGGACACTCATAGAGTTGTTGAGCACTCTATAGGAATACCTGTGCAAGGAGTGCACGAGGCCAACACTCACACGAAGTGTTGAAAGACAACCATCTGAAGGCTAGTCAAGTACAAGGAGTGTGCCAGAGTTAAAGTAGTTTCACTTTACAAGATCAATAGGAAGAGTACTAAGTGCCGAGAGGGTGCCAGAAGTTTTATGGAAATGCAGAAGGACTGAGCCTCTTTTGGTTCAAGTGAGTTTAAGCTCAGGAGAAATAGCGCTTTCAACAGTGCAGGAAGAAGATAAGTCATTTGGACTTGTAGAGGGAGGATAAAAATGGCAAGCCCCTTTGAGTTTTAAAGCATTCAATATCAGGAGGGATAGTGTTTCCCAGAATCACAAGTCGATACCCCAAGCAGTTGAGCTCACAGGAGGGGAAAAGGCACTAGCCTTCGATAAGTTTGATGAAATCCTTCATTCTGGAGGAAAGCGCAAAGTGCAGTGGGAGAAGCTATAGGAGCCATTGATTCTCGATGGGAGAGAAGATATGGACCACCAGATAAAATTCCAAGAAGAGGAGGAGCACATCCAGTGGAGGATCATCAAAGATAGAATATGGACGAACAAGATCAATTTCTGTAGTTGGCAAGTGATTCGGCAACCGTCAGATCTAGGAGAGTTGCACGGACTATAACAATGGAACTCCTTCAGAATTTGCACACTCAGGAGTATTGGAAAGAAAAAAAGAATGGAAGAGTGATATCTCAAAGTCTGGAACAATTGGGACCATCTGTTGCTAAGGACACGTGTTGGAGGATTATCCGTTTCGAAATCCCGACAATCTGGGGCAAAGGGAGAAGTAAAGTGTCCAGGTCTGCAAAGTCATAGGGACCTGAAGAGATCTGCACCATCCATAGGTTGGGATGCGTTTCGTTGGATTTAAGACTCTAAAGGAGGATCACTTCGGATGAACCGAGGCATGGAGCATTCAAGATTAGTCGAAGCTCTGAAGAGTGAATCTCATTGTGACCGTCTGATTGGGTAGACATGCATCACCAGACCTAAAAGCATCGGGGGTCAAGTGTTGGGGGGAGAAGTGTGTAGTGTGGAGTGAGATTTCCTGAAGGCTCGAAGGCCAAAACTTATCCAAGCTATCAAAGGAGTAGACACGTGGCGAGAGATCCCATGTCCCAGAGGAAAGAATTTAGAAAACCTCGTGTTGTGGAAGAGGGAGCATGGGGGAGGAGCATGTGGTGTTCGATCTGAGGCTTCGAGTGTAGAGCATTTCAGGAGAGAAAGGTATCAGAGCATTCGAAATTCCTGAACGCCGAAATCCGAATCGATTCTCAGTCGTTGGTTATGGGAGAGATAAGTATCGTTTATCGTTTGGGAGAATTCAGGGTTCGTGTTTTGGAGGAAATGATGAATCCATTGTCAAAAAGGGTTGAAGACCAAAACTACAAAGCACTAAGGATATTAAGCCCTAGTTCATAATCGTGGTCGCATGGGGGAAAGGACCTATCCAAGAGAGATGGCAACCATTGTTATTCAAATTTCCAAATTAGGGAGCAGGGGCTTAACAGGTGCCTGTGGGCCCCACAGGACCTGTGCCTTAGGAGACAAGGGACCTATGTAAGGTAATTTTGGGTTCCAATAGGGGCCCGAAGAGATGATTCAGCTTAGAAATTTGAAGATCCTTAACTGGGAGCTCGCATAGCCCCAAGAGTGTAGGGGGGTCTGCATCACTTCATCTTCAAAGTCCCTTTAGATAGCATGATTGTTCTCCATCATCTCAAAATACCAGATTACATTAAAATATGGGCTCACAAAATCCAATTTAATGGAATCTCTTCAATTACATTACTCAAAACAATAAAATGAGTTTACCATTTAAATCTTTGTGAAATTCTAAGAAATTTTACTGTCAAATCAACCCATTTTTGAACTGGCCCAATTTCACCCTCTTTGGCACATAAAACAATGCATGAAATTCTCATTAATGGAATTTTGGACTAATACTTTTAAAAATTACCTCAAATCACAAAATAGACCTCAAATTCATGATCCTTGTGAAAAATCATGAAAAATGAGCATAAAGTTGTCTATGTTTGGACAATATACCTCATGGCACATTTTACGAGACAACCATACTTGGACTCTTCCTAGAACGTACTTCAAGAAATATGCACAACCTCAAAATTTATAGCCTGCATTAGGATTTGTACCACCTTGATATTTGTGTAGACCTGTGAATTCATGAAGTGTTGGGATCCGCACCCATATACAGGATGCAGGCCCTCCAACCTCCATCTGCATTATTTGGAAACTTTATCACTAAATATAGAGGCATCCCGAAATAAGAGGTAATGTTGGCCTGTTGGTTAGGGTGTTGGTTATATTTGGAGGAGGTATGGGCTTCCATTCCCCGTGATCCTCTACTCATAAGCATATTTTTTGGTCAGTTTTATATATGTGAATAGTTGTTATAACATATGGTATATATGATATGTTATATATGGTATATAGTTCGTTAGCCCTCCGAAATAGTTGGAGTGTGTTCAAATTCATAACATATGGACCAGGTGTTGGGTACTTATCCCCCGGCCCCTTTTCCCTCCAAACATAACTTTAACCCCATTCAAATAATATTAACAACATATAAGGAGTAAGAACTAATACATGGCTCGTTGGTAGTAGAGGCTTTGTTAAAACTTTCGGAGGTTATGGAGGTCGCAAGTTCAACCCCTACCGATTCCATAATTTTACTAAACCATACCAATATAGGCCAATAGGAGGTCGCCATGTGGCAGCCTCTCATTGGTTGAACCTTTCCACTTGTCAATATGTGATTGGTCCAACTGGAGTGTACTTTGCCTAGTGAGTTGTCAAGTCATCTGCCCATTCAATGTACGGTCGGCCCATGTGGCACCTTGGCATGTGGCCACGTGATTTGTACAATCATTCCATATGTCACCCTTTCAGTGATGACACATGTCACCCTTTTACCCATTTGACTTTGACTTTGACATGTTTGACTAAACTTTGACCGCTCATAACTTTTTCATACAAACTCTGTTTGCGTTGTTGGAAAGATGACGACAAGATCTACGCAATGATGTCCTTTTATCAATCATTTGGTATGGTCTAATTTTGAGATTTTATGGATCCCATGGGACCTCTGTGAGCATTCCTATCCTCCTATAAATCTGTGAGTGTTCCTTAGATCCTCTTGGATCACACCTTCCCATAGAAGAACTTTTGGACCTCCAAATGTATAAATACTCAACAACTTAGTGATGATAATTCACTCTTCCATCTTGTTGAACCTTTTGGAATTTAGTATTCATCTAGGATATTTGATCTTAGGAATTATATTATGGTACTTATGTCTATATTTCTAGAGTATGGCTCCGACTCTGGCCCCTGACACTATCGCTAAAAACTCTGGTTCTAGCTCATATATTCCCTGAAAACAAAAATTAATGTTCATTGAATCTCCACAATACCTATATCATGTATTTCAACATCCACTCCCATATCCTAGTTTTGAAGATATTCCATCTCGACCAATATGAAACCAAGTCGAATGATGATCTATGCCTTGTCATTTTGGACTCATTGCTCCTACACTGTTGATGTATCTGTAGGATTATGAATGAATTCCCTCTCCATTACTCTCCTACCTTGAAAAACAACTTGAGCTATATTATTATAACATGTACTTGTCTTTCTTGCTTATGTTCAAGGTATACATCCAGACGAACATGACATAGTAATTTAAATATGCATATAGCATGCACCTTTATGCGGATTATTTCTAAAGAGGATTATTTCTCCTTTACCATCTCTAGAAAGTTTTTCATTACTTCGATGTTATTTTCTCTCTCGATCTACATGCTCCAACTTCATGCATCCTTCTTTTCCTTCAGTTTCAATTCTTTAGAATCAAGAATGTTGTCTTATACAATTCAATCCATATGTATCCCTTTAGCTGATGCTGAGACAATACAATTGTCTATATTTTTGTATAAACGTTTAGAGATCTTTAAAATGAGATTCCTCTCAGTCTAAAACAATATGTAAGGTGGCTATCTAGAAATATCTTTTAACAAGATTCCTCTCACTCTCAAAATTATATAAGGTGGAAATATATAAACTCTCTTACAAAATCCCTCTCACTCTTATCAACATATAAGGTGGCAATATAGAAATTTTATAGAGTCCCTCTCACTCTTATAATTTACAATGAGTGTCTTACAAGCCTTCTAAATTTCTAATAGACTTTAGGAGATATCTACATATGCATATTACATTTACAAATATACATATTTACAATGAAATTTTTAGATTGTTTACTCATGGACTCATTCTTGCCATTGTGTTGGCAGGAGTTAGCTTCTGACCTTTGACAATGCCTCTGACGTTGATGATGAATATGACATTAGATCTAATGCGGAATATGACGTTGAATCTAAGAAACCATTAGACTGAACTATAGGTCTTCCTAGTAACTTGTATAACTTCTCCTTGTGAATACCAAGCACTATTGTTGTGTCTGGAGCAGCTTCCCTTGAATACACAAGTACCTGTCCATTCTAGAATGCAACTATATAGACTTCATCTTCAAATGCTGCAACTATGAGTAGGTTTACCTTTATTTCTGGAACATACAACATATGTTCGATTTCCAGAAATCCTCCCTACTCAAGCTAGAATCTTACATATCCATACCCTCTTATTGCTTGTCTGGTGTTGGTTCCATATCCTACATAACAATCTATGTCAGATTCTGAGAAATTTATAAATATTGATCTCATTCTAATCATTTGGAGAGATGAGCCACTATCCATGAACCATTCGTCGATGTTTTTATATATCACTTTTCTTATACTAACCATTAGGAAGTATTCTTTCACAAACCTTTCAGTAGGACCACTTACTTCACCTAGAGTTACTTATTGTCTTATTGCAAGTGTCTTTACATCTCTTATGTTCTGCTTCGGACATAAGTGCAGGTAAAGTGTCCAACACTTCTTGATCTGATGTCCACTCTTACCACAATAAGAGCAGAGTGTCTTGTTCCCATCTTAGAACCACAATCCCTTCTTATCATTCCAATTTTTCCTTTTCTTTGAGAAATGATCTTTACCTTTAGCCTTCTTCTTGGAGGACTTATTTTGCACAAAATGTATTCTTTGACACTTCTCCACATCATGGTTTCTTGTTCCACAAGAAGCACATGGATATCTAGACCATTCACTAGTGGGAAAAGTCTTCGTTCCTTCTCCTCTAGCATGCACATATTTCTTTGTAGATGTCTTACACATGTTAACTTTATCTAGACTAGAAGGTAAGGATGGTTGTTTATGAAGTACCTCTTCATCTAAAGTTTTCTTTGCTTCAGCTACCCTTGATCATTCTCCATCTTGATGGGAAAAAGAGTAATATGAGGAGTCATATTTCTCGATCATGCCTTTTGAAATAGGTAGTTCCTTTAGCATCGAAGACTTTACATTCCCATCCTACCAATCTTCATGGATTAATGTTGATGGTGCCAATGCTTGGATCCTAATCTGCAACTTTCTTTCTAACTCATGAAAAATACCCTTATGGAATTTCTCATGACATATTAGTCGATATTGCAGCTTTGTTGGCACAGGGGCAGACCCAGGGTTCAACACTTACAACAGCACACCAACAAAACCCTAACTATCGGCTCTTTCGGTAACACCTGTGAAGCAAATTAAGTCTCAGTTGAGGTAGAGGCAGGGGTGGTTGCAAGACTTAGGCGTCTGCAACCTTAGCTGGGACACATCTCTGTGATTTCAACACTTAGCAAGCACTTAGCATGGTCATTCATCAATATACATTCCTTATTATACTTCGCAAAAGGTACAGAGCATCGCAACATTCACTTAGATCTAAGATTCCAGCACTTAGCAAGAGTAAAACAGATCAAATCCAGTAGATCAGCACTAAGCATCTTCATATATATCAGATCTAACATCCATTCACATCTCAGAAGCACAAAGCAAGAATAGATCTATCCAATCTAATCTAAGCACTTAGTAATACAAAAAATCTAAGAATAAGCACAAATCACAACACACAACATTTATGTGGTTCACCCCCACCCTGGGGCTACATCCACCAACTATTCTTATGTATTAGCTTCAATCAATCAGGTTACATCATAGATCTTGTCAAGATCCTACTCCGCATAGGACAAGAGATCTGCGTGCACCTCGCCAGATCCTCCTTCACTGAGTAGATGTAGCACATATCCTCCTTACAATCTGTGCACTCAACACTTACAATACTTGCACTTAGCACTTACAATACTTGCACTCAGCTCTGCAAGTTTATCACATAGATCAACTCTTAGCACTAAGACACTACTAACTTTGCTCTTTTTTTTAACCTCTTCTTATATAGCCTAGACTTCTACTTAAAAATTTACAAAAGTGTGCCTATGCGTGGGTAAACCCACGGGCCGACATCCCAATCCCATTACATTATCCCCAATACCCAAAAAGGACCCAAAGTAGGCTGATATCCCATGATCTCTGCTTTTTCTTGTATGCTTCCTTCGATAGGGCGTCGAAGTCCCAAAAACAATCAAATATGACCAAGTATCTCCCAAAACTTTGTCAAGGGCCAACAGGCCCCCAACACTCACCTGTGACTCGTCCTGAGTCACTCAGGTCTGATCAATTCTACTTCGAATGCCTCGAGCTACTTCGAATGCCTCAAGCTTGGCTCGAGCTGCTTCGACCTGCTCCATTGCAACTGCTTCTTGCTCGGCGAACTCCTGGATGAGTGAAAAATTCAACAGCCCTTCTAGGCATTGTTGTGCTGAATTCATGACCTGTTCCAGCTCTATTCCTTGGTTCTCGATCTCTATAAATAGTTGACATTCCTTATCCTGCAAAGGTTGAAGTTGTTGAGTGAGTTACTTCCATTACCTTGCTCTGGATTATATGGATCTGCTATTGTGTTATGCACTTCTCGTGAGACCGTTTCATTTTATCTATGGGTGATAGGGCCTTCAGCTGCACCTGTAGCTTTTTAGCTTCATGCTTCGCCTCCTGGAGCTATGACTCCAATTTGTGCAATTCGGCATTCTCGGTTAGGTTCTCATGTATCTGCACACTTCTACTACTTAATTGTTTGCAATCCTTAGTGAGTGCTTTAAGCCTTTCTACTGTGCTCCAGGCAGTCATTTTTCGTTGGTCGCGCTCTTCTTGCGAGGTACTTGGTATGGTCTGAAGATCTAATTCTATGACTCTTTGTTGAAGTTTTTAAATAACTTCAGCAAGCTTTGTCACTTGACATTCTAAGGGTTCTTCTGCTTTCTGCTCTAAGTCGGTCACAGAGTGAAATGCTCTATTGACTGCTTCTTCGATCCCGATCTTCTTCATGAGCAGTTGCTCCTTTTATTTTTTGATCTTCGCTCTGTCTTCTTCCATTTTTTCTTGGAGAGCATCCCTCTCTTATTGCGCAGCTCGGCGTTGCTCGATGATTTCCTCATGTACTTGCTTTAAGGCCTGGGCGGTCTGCGTGGTTTCTTCCTGTGCTTTCTGAAGGCGTGCTTCTATTATGGTAGCAATCTTGTGGAGTTAAATTGGTTCATCTCCCTCTTTTGTTGTTCCTTTTGGCAGGGGCACAGTGGAGACTACGTGGCTAGACCAAAGTGCCTACTGCACTCCTTGGAGCTCGCTCTCAATTTTGTTGTACATTGCCTCTTACTTGGCTTCCTTCTTTTTTGTTATTTCTTCTATAGCTTCGTTCATAGTTGTGAGGATAAAAATGAAGTCATCTGGGGTGAGTGTGGTCTTCATCTTGGTTACAGGGGTTCTGGGTTTCTTCAGGGAGGAAGATTTTAGAGGTGAAACCTTCCTTTTCTTCGACGAGTCCTCTTCGTCCTCTGGCCTCTATTCGACTTCTTCATCATTACCTTCTTGCTCAGGTGTAATGGATGTGGTCCTTATAGATCTGTTGTTTATATCCTATATTTTCTCATCCTTCTTTGTCTTCATTGTTTTCTTCATCTTACTGGGCCCAGGTGTATCCTACGTAGCTTTGGGGCTGTTGATGTCGGACAATTCTGCGGGGTCTACTAAAACAAGGAGGTCTACCAACCATTCCTTGGTAATTTCCTCTGGGTCTTCCTCTGTCATCTTATAATAAGATTGTAACTACTCTTTGTTATCATCAGCGGGTGTTGTTATGTAAATGAAGTGACGATCTGCATTGAACTTCATTAAGGTCCTAAACCTGAAGAGGTTATTTGGGGTTATCTGAGGCTCGGACTAGATGGCGCACTTCAACTGATTGTAGTAGGCGTGGAATACGGCATTGGATTGTCATTGTTTTCTCATATCATTTGAGTACCATAAGGTACTGAACTTCGTGGCTAAGGGCTCAAAAGGGTCGAGGTCTGGGAAGGTTGCATCTTTCGGTAGCTCCCATGCAACGAAAGCTATAAGTAACAACAGCCAGCTAAAATGGAATTCATGCCCCTGATCCTAGGCTTCTCTGCAGTCAATCTCTATTTGATTCACTAGGTACTTCTCCCAGTTCATCTGTAGTCCCTCTACACACTTTCCTGTGAGGTCAACTACAAAGTCGGATACTTGCGTGGGTCGATTCTTGCGAATGAGCTTCCCTGTGATCAACTGACATTCAAGTTGCACTGCACCGCTCTGAATAAAGGCTACCTTATAGCCTTGCACTCCTTTCTCAACATCTCCATAATCTTCTTTGATCTTCTGAGCAAGAGCGCGATCCACGGTCTTTCCAGGACAGTAGTCATGGGGATCATGGCCCTGCATGCTAAGAACTATGATCCTATTGATCAGCGTTGGATCAACTGTGACGCGGCGGTTCAACCATAGGTATCCTCCGTGGTAGCTCGCCAGGAGTAGCTTAACACAGACATTGACTTCTTGGTGACGTCTGAAATGTGGGATCTTCATGACGTTCAACAGAGTGGACTGCGCGAGGTTCATATTCCATTCCTTAGGGACGAGCTTTGAGTTCTTACCCTTGGTTTTGGTTAGCTACTTGTGTGGGGAAAGCATGTTTTAGACTTTACGATCTCCCAGGTTAAAGTCACTGAACTTCAATGTTGCAATCTTTTCTTGATATATGCGAACTACGCGTACCCCTTTCGGTAGGGATGCGGTGACTAGAGTGTACTCGAAGTATCTAGGCACATTGTCTCTGTTGATCAAACCGCTCAGAGGTGGTATGAAAGCAAGTAGGATGGATGGAACCAACCTTGCATTGGCCATATCATATTTATATTTGGTTTTGCGTTCTACATCATCTCGGGATGTTCCTGCTCGAGCAGTTGATGGGGAGGCTTGCACTCCTCTCGTTGATGATTCCTGTAAACCTATAGACAACCCTCATTCCAACATGACACTTTTGGTTCTAAGGCTAGCAAGTACCTCTCTTGCAGATTCTTCGATTGCGCTAAATTCGTCGGACATACGCACTTGGAAGGAAAAATTAGTCAGGGTTCATAATGATATCAGATACTGTACTAGGATGACCAACCAGATCATAATGACCATTGTATACAACTACTATTCTTCGGGCTTCTAATTCTCAGTTGGAAAAAGTGTTCTTCGTGCATGGTACGACGAACTAAGTAAGAAATTCGGCAATAGTATGCTTTCAACAGGCATGAAGCTTCCATTAACGTTGATATGTTCGTTATGGTGCGGTCCAACAGTCTAGTGATGATCCTTTAATGATTTGTTGTCCATTTGGGGAGGAATTCAAATGGGTATATCGGTCCAATGGCTATATCGCTTCGTCATGGTGAAGCACCATAGGTCATTGTTCTGATATCTCCTCGAAGCTCCCATTCTGCAAGTTTTCTTTCTGCTATGTTCTATCTTGAATATTCTGCAACTTTTCAATCTTTGCCCTCTTCTTACTTAACTTTCTAGCTTTCTTTCCAATGAACTTTGTCTCTGTAGTTATTTTCCCATTCTGGTTCCTATTTTCCTTGGATATAGTTACCTTGTGTTGTTGAGGCTCTTTCTTAGGGTTCAGGTATGACATCTCTTCTTTATCTGAGATAGAAACTTCAGTCTTCTGTGAGTCCTCTGGTGTTCTGATAACATTGACATCTGGGTTCCTAGTGTGATATAGCTTCGATTTGTTCTCCTTTTCTTCAATCAACTACGCGATCCTTCTGGTCATGAATTCTTTTAACTCTTGTCTCTATTGTTCTAAAACTTTTTCTTCTTCCTTCTTTCTGGCTTGATCCCTTTCAATCCAAGTATTTACAGGTAACATAGTAAATGGGGTATTGTCCTCAATAAATTTGATAATCTCAAAATCTTCTTATGTTGAAGTTCCATTAGCATTCATAGATATTTGATTGATCCTTCCACATAGGTTCACTAGTTTCCCTATGAATAACCCTATTCCACTCAGTGAAGGGGTCATAACAGGCCTCCCTATAGCTTCCCAAGTTCTTTCTGTCATAATATTCACCTGTGTTTCCTCATCCAGAACATAGTCAATGTCGAAGTGACCTATTCTTATCTCGATGCATTATTTCTTGTTAAATACCTCTGATAATCTAACATGTCGGTGATCATTCAAGGTGTCTTGTATCTGTAGTAACATCTTGTCTGATTCTCTCTGGGGTTCTGTTATTTCTGGATCTTCCTCAAGGTTTTCTTCTTTCAGATTCATGCCTTTAATTTTAGCAATCATTCTAGGGCAATCTAATACTTTGTGGTCAGAATCTTTGCAACAGAGACAAATAGGTCTTCCACCAGGGAATTCCTTAGCAATATTTCCTAGTCTTCTGCAACTGTAACAGAGGGTTAATCCTCTCTTTCTTTTAAATGACCCCCAACCCCTTCGGTACTGCGCACTAGGGTTATGGTAGCTAGCTTGCAAAAATTTCTTTCGAGGATCTTGCATCCACTTGTTAGTCCAGACATTCTTTCTATGCATAGGTATAACATTTCTATCATATCTATTCATATCAAACTTTCTTTCATCTATCAGAACCCTAGTTTTCAAGCTAGGACAAAATCTATCAAACATACCTAGATCCATACTCTAGAAACAAAAATTTTCACTTATTTTACTTTTGCAGAGAACAAAGCTTATAGATCTTACCTCTTTTCTGCAGATCTGACCTTTTTTCCTTAGAAACTTCTACTTTTACCTTTCTTACAGCACAAATCGTTCATATCTTGCTTCTTTTCTTTAGATTTGGCCTTCTCTTTTTAGCTTAAAGATTCGCGAGTCAAATGAAAATCTGCGCACTAAGGCAACAGATCTACGCACAGAGCTTTCACGGTTTCTAGATCAAATCTTTGCACAAAGATTTTCTTTCTCAGTTCCCAGCAATCACAGTTCTAGTCCTGATAATGGAACCATTTGTTGGCACAGGGGCAGACTCGGGGTTCAACACTTACAATAGCGCACCAACAAAACCCTAACTACTGGCCCTTTTGGCAACACCTGCGAAGCATATGAATTCTCACCCGAGGTAGAGGCAGGGGTGGTTGCAAGACTCAGGTGTATGCAACCTTAGCTGGGACACAGCTCTGTGATTTCAACACTTAGCAAGCACTTAGCATGGTCATTCATCAATATACATTCCTTATTATACTTCGCAGAAGGTACAGAGCATCACAGCATTCACTTAGATCTAAGATTCCAGCACTTAGAAAGAGTAAAACAAATCAAATCCAGTAGATCAGCACTAAGCATCTTCATATATATCAGATCTAACATTCATTCACATCTCAAAAGCACAAAGCAGGAATAGATCTATCCAATCTAATCTAATCACTTAGTAATACAAAACATCTAAGAATAAGCACAAAGAACAACACACAACATTTACGTGGTTCAGCCCCCCTGGGGCTACGTCCACCAACTCTTCTTTTGTATTAGCTTCAGTCAATCAGGTTACAGCACAGATCTTATCAAGATCCTACTCCGCATAGGACAAGAGATCTGTGCGCACCTCGCTAGATCCTCTTTCCCTGAGTAGATCTAGCACAGAGCCTCCTTACAATCTGTGCACTCAGCACTTACAATACTTGCACTCAACACTTACAATACCTACACTCATCTCTACAATTGTATCACATAGATCAACTCTTAGCACTAAGTCGCTACTAACTTCACTATTTTTCTTAACCTCTTCTTATATAGCCTAGACTTCTACTTATACATTTACAAAAGTGGGCCTAAGCATGGGTAAACCCATGGGCTGACATCCCAATCCCATTACATTATCCCCAAAACACAAAAAGGACCCAAAGTGGGTTGAGATCCCATGATCTCTACTTTGTCTTACGCGCTTCCTTTGATAGGGCATTGAAGTCCCTAAAACGGTCAAATATGACCAAGTATCTCCCAAAACTTGGTCAAGAGCCAATAAGCCTCTAATTCTCTTCCTCGAGATATTGTAATTGCATTCTTAACTCATAATTCTCCTTCTTTATTTTTCGATTAATGTTATTTTGCAACCTTAACTTCATGAGGACTTTACTCATCATGCCTTCTTGAAACGATTCTTCAAAATCTTCACAACCCGAACTCTTGGATCTCATCACATCAACAACTTGCAAATAAATGTCAAAACTAGATCTAATAGCACTTGATCTGAATATCCTTAGACACCACTTATTCCTTTATATATGTACATGCAACATCTAATTTGATCCAGAATAATTCATTGATTGTATTGAGGTGATTTGCAGAAAAATGATGATGTGCTCTTCATCCAAAAACTCATGAAATGATGCTTGGTTTGTTGAATAATGAGATGACATAGCAGAAAATAAAAGAACTCAAATTTCATATAGATATGGCATATATCACTTCATCTTCAAAGTCCCTTTAGATAGCATGATTTTTCTCCATCATCTTAAAATACTAGATTACATTACAATATGGGCTCACAAAATCCAATTTAATGGACTCTCTTTAATTCCATTACTCAAAAAAAGAAAATGAGTTCACCATTTAAATCCTTGCGAAATTATGAGAAATTTTCTATAAAGTCAACCCATTTTCGAACTGGCTCAATTTCACCCTCTTCGGCACGCAAAACAATGTGCTAAATGCTCATTAATGGAATTTTGGACTGAGACTTTTAGAAACGACCTAAAATAACAAAATAGACCTCAAATTCATGATCCTTGCAAAAAATCATGAAAAATGAGTATAAATTTGCCTATGTTCGGACAATATATCTCATGGCACGCTTTACGAGACAACCATACTTGGCCTCTTCCTATCATGTACTTTGAGACATATGTATGACCTTGAAATTCATACCCTAGATTAGGATTCATGCCACCTCAAGATCTATGCAGATCTGGGAATGCATGAAGTATTGGGATCTGCACCCATATATAGGCCACGAGCTCTCCAACCTCTAGTCGCACTATTTGACAACTTTTTCACTAAATATAGAGGCATCTCGAAATAAGCGGGACTGTTGACCTACTGGTTAGGGAGTTGGGTATATTTGGAGGAGGTCGGGGGTTCCATTCCCCGCGATCCTCACCTCATTATCATATTTTTTGGTTGGTTTTAGATATGTTGATACCTGTTATAACATATGGTATATACCATATGTTATATATGGTATATTCTTCGTTAGCCCCCCGAAATTGTTGGACTGTGGTCACATGCATAACATATGGAACAGGGGTTGGGGGCTTAGAACTTGTCCACTTTTTTCCTCCAAACAAAACTTTAACCCCATTCAAATAATATTAACAACATATAAGGGTTAAGAACTAATACATGGCTTGTTGGCAATGGAGGCTTTGTTAAACCTTTGGGAGGTTATGGAGGTCGCGGGTTCGACCCCCGATGACTCCATAATTTTACTAAACCATACCAATATAGGCCAATGGGAGGTCACCACATGGCAGCCTCTCATTGGTTGAACCTTGCCACTTGTCAATATGTGATGGGTCCAACTGGAGTGTACCTTTCCTAGTGAGTTACCAACTCATTTTCCCATTCAACGTATGGTCATCCTGTGTGGCACCTTGGGGTGTGGCCATCATATGTACGGTCGTGCAATGTTTCACCCTTGCAGTGGTGACACATGTCACCCTTTTACCCCTTTGACTTTGAATTTGACTTGTTTGACTAAAATTTTACCACTCATAACTTTGTATACAAAATCCATTTAACTTTTTGTTTGTGTCATTGGAAAGATGACAACAAGATCTACGCAATGATGCCATTTTCATGGTCATTTGAGACGATCAAATTTTGAGATTTTATGGATCCCCTAGGACCTCGATGAGATTTTCATATCCTCTTAGACCCCTATGAGAATTCCTTAGATCCTCTTGGATCACACCTTTCCACTGAAGAAATTTTGGACCTCCAAAAGTATAAATAATCAACAACTTAGTGATGATAATTCACTCTTTCATCTTGTTGAACCTTTTGGAATTTAGTCTTCATCTTGGGTCTTCGATCTTAGGCATTAGATTACAATGTGGCAAACATATCCTAACATGTCTTTCGACCATAACCCTTCACCAAAACCCCATTATGATGCAATAAAAAATATCTCAACCTTGCAATGTGACAAACATTGTTTGACATCGCAATGTGAGAAACATAAGCTGAAATCACAATGTGCACACAATAACCAACGTCACAATGTGATGAACATTTCCCAATGTCACCATGTGTCGAACACATCTTGATGTCTCGATGACCTGAACATAGGCCAATCTTGCAAAGTGGTGAAAATAGAGAAACATCACATTGTTGTCAAACATAAACCCTGACGTCACAATGTGATGAACATAAACCCTAACATCTCAATGTGACAAACATAAAGCCCAATGTCACAATGGGACAAATAGAAAACTCGATGTCGCGATCAGATGAACACATATCTATTGTACCAATGTGACGAACACATATCTATCATTGCAATGTTGTAACATGAAAGATACAACCCAACGTTGCAATGTCTCAAACAAAACCCAATGTCACAATTTAACGAACATAACTCGCCATTACAACGTGACAAACATTTCATATCATGTTATTTGACCATAAATATTCACTAAGAACCCGTTATGATGTAATCCATCATATCTTGACCTCCCAATGTGACAAACATTGCCTGACATAGCAATGTGTGAAACATAACTTGAAATCACAATGTGGTATACAATACCCAACATCAGAATGTGACGAACATCGCTCAATGTCACCATGTGTCGAACACAACTGCATGTCGCAATGACCTAAACATATGCCAACATCGCAAAGTGATGAACATAGCCCAACGTTGCATTTTTTCTAACCTAAACCCCAACGTCGCAATGTGACGAACATAAACCCCAACGTCGCAAGGCGACGATCATAAAACTCAATGTTGCAATGTGACGGAAAAAAAAAATCAATGTTGCAATGAGACGAACAAATACCTATCATCGCAATGTCACCAACATATCTACATTTGTATACACTAATTAATTATAATTAATGTATCATAAATTAATGTATTAATATATAATTAATTATTGCGTTAATGTATTAATACAATAATGGAATAATGTAAAAATGCAACATTACAATAATGGATTAATGGATTACACAGCAATGTGACGAACACATATCTATCATCACAATGTCACCATCACATCTACATTAATGTATTAAATTATATTAATGTATATATTAATTAATTATAATTAATATATAATACATTAATTTATTAATATATAATTAATTATTGTGTTAATGTATTAATCATTGCATTAATATATTAATGGATTAATGTGTTAATGTATTAATACCATAATGGATTAATGTATTAATGCAAATTATTATAATAATATAATGGATAAATGTATTAGTGTATTATTGTATTAATTATTGTATATGCATTGATTAATATATGTGAGTATCCTCATTAATGTATTAATTAATATATTAATATTAATTTATTAATGTATAATTTATGTAATTAATACATAATTAATTCATGTATTATTGTATTAATGTAATGTAATATTGTGTAGATAGACACTCTATAGCTAACTATGGGAGAGATATCCATATAACATAACACATTAAAATAATAATTAAAAATAAAATTATATATATATATATATATATTACTACTTTTCTAATTCAAAATTTTTTAATATATATTGGGGAATCATGGAAGACATCATTTTGCACAATAAAGATACTATTAAAAAAAAGTCAAATCAAAATTTGAGAAAATGTGGTGTGATAAAGAGTTTGAGGAAAAAAAAATTAAGGTATTATAAGGATGTAATCAACCATAATCTAAAAGATTAAAATTATCTATTTGTTTTTCCAAGTGTAAAGAAAAAAATAAACATTGTGACCTTTGTGACACTAAGAAGGTTGAAGATGAAAATCATTTTCTCTTAGATTGTCCAGTCTATACCCATATTAGATCTCATTTTCAAAATATTTTTCATACTACCAACCTTCATAACCTCTTAACTCAACAAAAGTATGGTGACTCTTCTCTTAATGTTTTTCTAACACATAACAAAATTCTAAAAAATCACAAGTAATCACTTACCCTCTTAAAGTTTGTCTTAGTGGACGTTAATCATCATCATCATCATCATATATATATATATATATATATATATATATATATATATATATATATATATATATATATATATATATATATATATATATATATAT
>JZKD02S1702814.1:201732-214187 GCA_000966675.3 Picea glauca
GGTAAAAAACTTTGTGTAATGTGTGTGTGTTTCATTGTATATTTTCTTTTTTTATTAAGAATTTGTTTGCAGTAATTAATTGTACAAGGTTGAAATCTACATTTGGTATCAAAGTTGTTATTGGCTTCAGGGGGATGCCTTTGTGGCTAAGGGTTTGGCCTAGGTTTGTGATAACACTTGTTACAATGGGAGATCTATGGTATTGATTCTTCAGGTGGAAAGAAATGGCGAGCAGTTTGAAAATAGAGATTGGGAAATTTAATGGATAAAGTTTTGAGTTGTGGAAGCTCGATGTGGAAGATCTATTGGTGGAAAAAGATCAGTGGATTGATGTGGATCTAGGTAGTGCACCTATAGGAAAATCAGCAGAAGACTGGGAAAAGTTGGGAAAGAATAATCCAATTGTGTCTCTTAGATTCAGTATTATTGAATGTTTCAAGGGAAGCTACGACCAAGGCTTTATGGAATAATTTGGAGACTTTGTATCAGTCTAACTCCCTAGTAAAGAAATTGTTCTTGCAGAAGAAGTTGTATAAATTGGGGATTAAACATGGAGACTTTTTGACAGATCATCTGAGTGATAAGTCAATTATTATTTGTTGATATCAAGATTTATGATGAAGATAAGTGTATCACTTTATTGTTTTATTTACTAGACTCGTGGGATAGTCTAGTTGTGGCCATAGGTAGTAATATAACTACATTAAGTTTTGATGATGTGGTCTCATCTTTATTATCAGAATAGATGAGGAAGAATGTGGAAGGACGGAGTGTATATGCATTATTTTCAAGAGGATGCTCCCAGGAAAGAAATAGATTTAAGTCCTCAAGTGGGAGATCCAAATCTAAGGGAAGATCTAAATCTCCTAGAAAGTTTGTAAAAGCATGTTGGAGATGTGGATCCAAAAGTGTTGAGAGAGGGAAAAGATCTAAAGATGCTCTTTTTACATAAGCAGAAACCTCCATAGAAGAAGGAGGGTATGTTTAATTACATTCTTCAAGCATGCATACATATCATGAGGCATGGTTGGTTGACTCACGCGCATCCTTTCATATGACTCCCCACATGAAGTGGTTCTGCGAATATGAAAGGTGTGATGGAGGTGATTTTTTCCTAGGTGATGACTCAACAACCAAAATCATAGGACAAGTAAAATTTAATTTGAATCGCATGGATGGAAGTATTTAGAACACTCCATGGTGTTCTGCACATCCTAGGAATGGCCATAAATTTGATTTTTCTAAGCAAAATGGACGATGCAGGGGTAAAAATAGTGTTTGAGAAAGAAACCTGCATGATGGTTCGAGGAGAAATGTTGTTGATGAAGGGAGTTTGGATTGGAACTCTGTATACGCTATAGGGAATCACTATTAGTGATGGGTGAAATAGTTCCATTTTTCTTGAGATTGGAGCTGAAGAAGAAAAATCTCCCACAATCTCTCGAGCAAAGACTATGTTGTGGCATCAAAGGCTAGAGCATATTGGAGAGAAGGGTCTTTGACTACTACACGGTAAATGTATGATTGAAGGTATGTCTAAATTCTCTTTGGATTTTGATTTATGTGAACATTGTGTATATAGGAAGTATAATCGGGTAAGATTCCCCTCAAGTGCAACGAGGGCAGAGGAAATTTTATAGTTGGTGCACAATGTTGTGTTTGGACCTATGTTGGTTCCATCACTAGTAAAATATGTGTACTATGTCTCATTTATAGACGAATTCTTGAGGAATACTTGGATTTATTTCCTCGGGAAGAAATATGAATTCTTTGATAGATTTAAAGAGTTTAAGGCTCTTATGGAGAATCAAATAGAGAAAATAATTAAGGTGATGATGATGGATAATGGTGGAGAGTTATGCAGAAATGAATTCAAATAATTATGTAATAAGTATGGTATAGTAAGGAAAAAGACTACTCCATATACACATGAGTAGAATGGATTTGCATAAAGGAGGAAAAGGACGTTGATGGAAAAATTAAGGTGCATGTTCAATGGTGTCGGGTTAGAAAAATAATTCTAGGCAGAGATAGTGGGTAGTGCATTACTTGGCCAATCAATCACCCTCATCATCCTTGGATGATAAGAATCCATGTGAGGTATGGACTGGTAAGAAACCCTATCTAACACATCTTAGGGTATTTGGTTGTGATGAATATGTTCACGTTACAAAGGAAAATAAGAGTAAGCTAGATAAAAGGTTGAAAATCATATCATTATTGGGTATAAATATGGCCTGAGAGATTATAAGCTTTGGAACCAAAAAACTAAGAAGGCGGTGTACAACCGAGATGTGGTATTTAGAGAAATCAAATATGTTGTCAAACAGGAACTCCAAGGAAGGAAGAACCAGAGAAAATAGAGTTTTAGTTGAAGGATGATGAATCAGACTCTACAGAAGAACAAGAATCAGAAGGAGAAGATCCTCATAGTCTAGTATTGGGGATATCGATTCAGGAAAGAAGGCAACTAGAAAGGTATACTATACCTAATTTTTGTTCAAATTTATCTTTTTCTATTACTAATGATGATCCTAGAACTGTTAGGGAGGAAATGGATTCAGAGGATGGAAAACTCTCGAAAAAGGCCATGGTTGAAGAAATGGTAGCCTTGGATAAGAATGAGGCTTGGGATCTAGTGGAGTTTCCTACGCAAAGAAATCCCATTGGCAACAAATGGGTGTTTAAGAAGAATTTGAATGCAGAAGGAAAAGTGGAGAAATACAAAGCTTGGTTAGTAGAAAAAGGTTATTCACGGGTAGAGGGAATTGAGTTTGGTGAAATTTGTTCTCATGTTTCCAAGTTAACTTATATTAGATTTATTTTATTTTTTGTTTTTGTGTTTGATTTTGAAGCAGAACAAGTGGATGTGAAGACAACATTCCTACATGGGGATATGGAAGAAGAAATCTACGTGAAGTAGGAAAACAATATACACATAGAGATTTGAAGGATAATCAGTCATTCTCTGGTAATTCTATTCAAGTCTACATCATATTCAGAATCAATGTTCATCCCCTTACATCCAACCAACCAGTCAATCAACCAACCCTTTGCTCAATACAATTACACAGATTTAAGCTCGATTGAGCCTCTATTGTCTCAACAACCTGATCACTAAAAATCCTCTAATCATCTATAATTAAGAAACCACCCAACCTCCTAGATAACAGAAATATCCTCGATGCCTCCTAGAGGTATTCGAGAGATTTATTACATAAAAAAATGAACAATTAGGGAACAAACTCCCTTAGTAAAGGTTTTTGACCCTTTGGGTCAAAAGATATCATTTGGTTCAGATGCTCCTGCATCAGACTCTCAGGGAAGAAAAAAATTGTTGATCATGACTTCAGGATCAACATGATACTTTTGCACCTCTATTGTTGTCATCCAAGTATAATCCTTTGTTGGTTGACCCTTCCATTTCACCAAATACTGAAAATGTTCTTTGCCTCTGGTTTTCTTTGTCATTCTTTTGTCCAAAATTTTCTTAATTTCTCGTTGTGTCTTCTTAGGTAATTATTCTTCCCATTCGATCTGATTCTCCTCACCTACAGATTCATATGTTGTTTCACTGTATGATTCCTTGAAGGGATACAAGTCTGCCACATTAAATATTGGAGATATTCCAATATCATCTGGAAGTTCTACCTCATATGAATTTGTATAAAATCTCCTCAGTATTCTGCAAGGCCCCATTTTCTTTGGCTTCAACTTGTTATATATCCCTACAGGAAACCTTTCTTTTCTCAAATATATCATGACCAAGTCACCAACCTGAAAATCCACTTGCCTTCTTTTCATATCAACTCTTTGCTTGTATTTGTCACTTCTCTCTTGTAGTTTCTGCTTGAAATTCTCTTGCATTTCTTGTATTTTGACTGCAAAATATTCACCACCATCACTCCTCATTTCTTTTTTTCCCGGATTTATCAATTCATATAATCCCCTTGGATGCATTCCATAAACTATCTGAAATGGAATCATACCTATACTTCTGTTTGGAGAATCATTATAAGTGAATTCTTCTTGGGAAAGCAATTGATTCCATTGGTTTGGGTTCTCATACACCAAGCTTCTCAAAATATTCCCTAAACTTTTGTTTACTACTTCTATTTTCCCATCAGTCTGAGGGTGATATGTTGAACTGAAGTTAATGTTTGTACCCAACTTTCTCCATAATTTCCTCTAGAAATGACCTACAAACTTGGTATCTCTATCAGAGACAATGCTTATAGGTATTCCATGCAACCTTACTACTTCTGAGAAAAACAAATTTGCAATGTTAGTTGCATCATTAGTATTTTTACAAGAAATAAAATGAGCCATATTTGAAAATCTATCTACCACAACATAGATAGAATCATTTCCCTCTTGAGATTTTGGTAAACCCAAAACAAAGTCCATGTTGATAGAATCCCAAGGTCTATTTGTGATAGGTAAAGGCTAATACAATATTGTGTTTTGACTCCTCCCTTTTGCATGTTGAAAGATCCTACACTTCTCCACAAATTTCTTTACAACATTCTGCATTCCTGACCAATAATAAAAATTACTTACCTGAGCATAGGCCTTGTCCTGACATCCCTCTACTATGATTTTCCTTTATCAAATTTTCCCTCATGGAACACTTAGGTTTGCATAACTTCTTTTTTTTTAACAACAGACCTTCTTGCAGCTGTTGATTTTTCATAAGCTATGCTAAGTATGAAGTTCATTCCATTTTTATCATTTCACTTAACCATAAACAATAATGTTGTAGCAACCAAGATCACAAGAAGAAACACCATGCACAAGAACACAAGAAGTATCCTAGGAAACCCTTCTCAACAAGGGAAGAAAACCTAGCCAAATCCTTTGTTATATCCCTAAGTAGAAAGACCTTCACCAACAAGATAAAACCTATCACACAAGAGGGTGCTCAAACCCTATAACTCTAGCGCCCAAGAGAGGTGCACAATTTTCCCAAAGAAGTGTACTTGCTGAAATTTCCAAACTCACATGAAAGATATGTTTCCTCAATGGGGAATTTACCTTTACTTATACTAACCTAAACCTGTCAACTGAAGTGTTTATTGGCACAATAGGTCCAACCTCACTTATCATATAATATAATTAATATTATCCAGATTAATTATATTTTACATTAATTACTAGTCACATTAAGGTAGGGCCGACCTGTACCCTTTACATTACCATTAGGGTTATAGGCAGGTCTGACTCTTGTACAATATAGAAAAGGATCTGATACACCCACTAGTGCTCATCCACTAGGGGCACATCTATAGGGATGTCCATATCTCTGGCTCACTGCATTATACATGAGAACCAAATCTTCACATGTTCACCTGTGCTTGTCCACATGCACGTCCACTCTACATATCTTCTTCCCCACTGCCTCACACGGGAGAATCATCTGGAGTTTTCTCGTCAACTATGTTGCTCGGAGGAGGCTAATACATCATCTTCATTTCTGTTCACATGAATATGCACCCGGCGTTTTGGGATTTCACACGTTCACCTTGTGCTCAGCCACAAGCACGTCTAACTCAATAGATCGCCTTTCCCATTGGACAATCATTTGGATTTCTTCTCAACTCTCTGAATGGAGGAGGTCATCTCTATGTTCCAGCTTTGTCTCAGGAAGGAACCACGTACCCTTCTTAGGGGATTTCTCTCAGGTTTGTAAGTTGAGAGAAAGACTCACATAGCTGCAATGATCCACATCTCACAGGTTTGTAAGCTGGAGAATGTCTCACATAGTTGCAATCATCAACCCTCCCTCTCAGCTAGGGAATCATTCTTCATCATTCCAAGTCTTACACGGATGTACTCTGAATTTTGTATTGGCTGGAGTCATCAATACTCCCTCTCAACTAGGAAGGCATTATTTACCAAGTTAGTTTGGTGAAGATGTCTGCAATCTGCTCATGTGTAGGAAGGTACTATATGTGTACAATTTCCTTCTGCATCATATCTCTAATATAAGGTATTTCATCTCATCGTGTTTCGATCCATCAGGAAACACAGGGTTCTTAAGGATCTTTTACACATGGCTCTTAGTTATCATCATAGGATCCATCTCATGGTCAAGTAGATCTATCAAAAGTTTGTGAAGCAACATTACTTCACCCACTCAATGTTATATATTCTGCCACATAGTTTGGTTTCCTGCTGCATTAGGAAACCATGGAAAACTTCATGGTAAGAAAACAACTGGATGTGCTCTTTCGGTCCACTGTACTCTCTGCTCAATCTGTATTGGCATATCCTGCAAACTCAAGTTTACACTGGAGGGACATCTCAAGCCATATCCAACTGTGCCTCATATATATTTCAATACATGCTTCACTGCTATCCAGTGAGTTTGTCTCAGCTGACTCATGGATTGACTAATTACATTCACTGCATAGCATGAATTTGATCTAGTGTTATCCAGATACATCAATGATCCAATCAGCTGTGGATCAATCTCATCTGAATCAACATCATTCATTTTCTTCAAATCCATCACGGTGGTTTTGCATTCTATCATACTGAACTTATTTAATATTCCCACTGTATATTTTCCTTGACTCGTGAAAATCTCATCGGCCCTCTATCATACTTCTTATCCCAAGAAGTAGTGCTTCATACTCAGATTCTTCATCTCAAATTTAGAAGTCAAGGATTACTTGTATCCAACAAAAAGGCTTTCTGAATAATTCATCAAAATTAGGCTCTCGTCACCAACACTATAATAATATAGGTTTGGATCAACAACACTCTTGTTGAAATCCAAACTCATCAAGAATCTATCTATCTGATATAGTTTCCAACTCATGGATGGTAGTACAGATGGAAGTATATCGGGTTTACTAGATCAAGTGTATCATCATAGACAACTCCCCCTGTTTGTGAGAAACCTTTGGCTATAGATCTTGTTTTGTATTTCTCGACACTTCCATCAGTTGCATGATTGATCTTATAGATCCACTTGGAAGTTACCACAGACTTCCCTTATGGTCCCTGAATAATATCTTATACATCATTCTTTTAAGATATACTGGTATTCTTCTGTTATGGCATCTTGCCATACATGTTCTCTTGTTGCTTCTCCAAGACAAGGAGGCTTAGCATCAATGAAGTGGCTCACGACTGAAGGATAGCTCGAAAATCTCTTTTTCTTTCTCAGGATGTGCCTTGAGAGTCTTGAATGTTTCTCTGCCTCTTGCAAAGAGAGTCTAGGTAGGCCTTTTATGCCCTACTTCAATATCTCTGAATACATCAACTAGAGCAACTAGATTAATTGGAATAATGTTTGTCTCCCTTTGAACTGTTGAAGGGGGAGAACTTGTTATCTTACTGTCAATCTTTGTCTGAGATTCTTTGGATCTTTGAAAGACTATCTCTTCTTCAAGGACAACGTCTCTTATTGTCTCAATCTATCTATGACCGGGTATTTCAATCTGGACTCTTTTGAAGATTCACTATATTCTTTCTTTCTAAAGGATCTAGGTTGGACCTCTTCTCTTTGGGTACATGAAAATACATTGGGCACCCAAATAACCTGAAGTGTTCAATCTCGGGCTTCATTCCAGTGAAGCCTTCTTTGGGAGTTATGTTTTTCAAAGTCGAGTGAAGACTCTTGTTCTGAACATATATTGTGTTATGCATGCTTCTGCCCATATAATCATAGAAAGATTTTGATCATGTAATATTTCATTGGTTGCCCCAAAGATGGTTCTATTCTTCTTATTTCTCAATTAGTTTTGACTTCCTCTGAGACAAGTGGTTCCCTCTGAAGGATAAACATCTTCCTTTATTGTTAACCTGTCTGGAACAAGAAAACAAGAGGAACCAAAACAAGAATATATCCTAAAGCAGCATAATGAGTGCATCTCTAGAATTAAAACAATTTAAGGATTGTTGTCACAACTACAACACCTACTTTGTAATGTAGAAAAATTTAGAAATATAGGTTAGAGGAATGACAATTACAACAATCAAACCTGTAGTTTTCACTTCTAGTGTGTCGTTCCTCTGAATGCACTAAGATTCCTCTGGATCCATGACTTTAGCAAAAGGTTCCTTCGTCCTGCAATTTCCCTCATGACAATGATACAAATAATATATATACAAGTGCATACTTGAGGGTGTTGATATTTTGATGTATTCATTTCTTTGAGGTATTGTTTTCTTGGAACTATTTTTTCTTAAATCATCAAGCTTTCCTCCCATTATGATTTTGCTCATTTTTGGATTCTTCACAAACCTTTGTCAACTTGGCTAGTAAACCTAACGGCTAGGCTAGGCTAGCACTTTTAGGTTTAGTTGGACTTATGACTTCCAAAAATAAGCCTTTGAAAGATAGGGGAACACTGGTGAGCTAAAGAGCTCCTTCAAGGAATTTCAAAAACCCTAGTTCTGAAATTTCTGCAGAAATTAGCGAAACCCTAGGGCCAAAAAGTCAAAATGCTCAAAAATGCAATCTGAAGTTTGTTGGAGGTACGATGAAGGAGGTCATACACTTGTATGGTAATTGTATCCCCAACATACAAGTTCCAAGTGTTGAAACACTCAAAATAAGATGGTCGTACGGATTTTTTGGAAACCTTAGGAGGGTCGTACAGTTCTGCAGAAGAGGAGAAATGACTGGTAAAATCTTGTAGCTTGTGAAATAGGTTATTCAAGACCTATGCTCTGATACCATGTTTATTTTTCATAATCTAGGTTAAGCATGAAGTTCATTCCATTTTTAGCATTTCACTTAACCATAAACAATAATGTTGCAGCAACCAAGATCACAAGAAGAAACACCATGCATAAGAACACAAGAAGTATCCTAGGAAACCCTTCTCAACAAGGGAAGAAAACCCAGCCAAATCCGTTGTTATATTCCTCAAGAGAAATACCTTCAAAACCAATATCAACCCTATCACATAAGAGGGTGCTCAAACCCTAGAACTCTAGCGCCCAAGAGAGGTGTGCACTTTTCCCAAAGAAGTGTACTTGTTGAAATTTCCAAACTCACATGAAAGATATGTTTCCTCAATGGGGAATTTACCTTTACTTATACTAACCTAAACCTGTCAACATAAGTGTCTATTGGAACAATAGGGTCGACCTCACTTAGCTTATAATATAATTAATCTTAGCTTATAATATAATTAATATTATCCAGATTAATTATCTTTTACATTAATTACTAGTCACATTAAGGTAGGGCCGACCTGTACCCTTTACATTACCATTAGGGTTACAAGCAGGTCTGACTCTTGTACAATATAGAAAAGGATATGATACACCCACTAGTGCTCATCCACTAAGGGCACATCCATAGGGATGTCCATATCTTTGGCTCACTGTATTACACAGGAGAACCAGATCTTCATGCGTTCACATGTGCTTGTCCACAGGAATGTCCACTCTACAGATTTTCTTTCCCACTGTCTCACACAAGAGAATCATCTAGAGTTTTCTCGTCAACTCTGTTACTCAGAGGAGGCTAATACATCATATTCATTTATGTTCACATGATGATGCACCTAGCGCTTTGGGATTTCACACGTTCACCTTGTGCTCAGCCACAGGCACGTCTAACTCAACAGATCTCCTTTCCCACTGGATAATCATCTAGAGTTATTCTAAACTCTCTGAATGGAGGAGGTCATTTGTATGTTCCAGCTCTGTCTCGGGAAGGAACCACGTACCCTTATTAGGGGCTTTCTCTCAGGTTTGTAAGTTGAGAGAAAGACTCACATAGCTGCAATGATCCACATCTCAGAGGTTTGTAAGCTGGTGAATGTCTCACGTAGCTGCAATCATCAACAACATCATGTAGTCTAACCATTGATCTTTGTTGTGGGAAACAAGATTTTCACAAGCTGCATAAACTTCTTGAAAATAGGCATCCTCTTTATACATTGCTACCAATTCATCAAATCCTAAAGTGTTGAATCTAACTTCTTGTAAAATTAAATTTACTCTGCTCAAAGCATCAACAACTCTATTATATTTCCCACTTATATGTTTGATCACAAAAGTGAAACCTTGCATAAACTCCACCCATTTAGCCATTTTTTGCTTCAGCTTGTGTTGACTACTTATAAACTGCAATGCATGATTATATGTATATAAAATGAATTCTTTAGGAATTAAATAATGCCTCCACTTCTTAAGTGCTTGGATAAGTGCATAAAACTCTTTATCATATGAAGAGTATTTTTGTTTTGCCTCATTCAAATTTTCACTAAAGTATGCAATTGGTCTCTGCTCCTGACTCAATACAGCCCCTATTGTTGTCCCACTAGCATCAGTTTCAATTTGGAAAGTTTTATCAAAACTTGGTAAAGCCAAAACAGGTTTTTCAGTGATCTTTTTCTTCAATAATTTAAAAATCCTATCAATTGCTTCAGTCCACTTAAATGGTTGTCTACTCTCTTTGGCAGTCTCTACTATGGGTGCACAAATCTCACTGAAACTACTAATAAATTTCCTGTAAAAACTTGCAAGACCATGAAATCTTCTTACCTCATATACATTTCTTGGAGTTGGCCAATCAATAATTTCTTGTACCTTTTATGGATCCATCTTCAAGCCTTCTTCAGATACTACAAATCCGAGATATATCAGTTCCTTCTTCATGAAACTACACTTCTTCAAATTTATCAGCAACTTTTCCTTCTGTAGTGTACCCAAAACCATCTTAAGATGTTTCAGATGCTCCTCTTTAGTTTGACTATAAATCAAAATGTCATCAAGATAAACAATAACAAATTTCCCAATGTATCATTTCATTACTTCATTCATTAATCTCATGAATGTACCTAGTGCATTTGAGATCCCAAAAGGCATCACCAACCACTCATGCAAACCATTGTTTGTTTTAAATTTGGTCTTCCATTCATCCCCCTCTCTAATCCTTATCTGATGATAACCACTTTTTAAATATATTTTTGAAAAGTATCTTGAACCAGATAAACAATCCATCAAAACATCAATTCAGGGTAAGGGAAACCTATACCTGATAGTAATCTTATTGATAGCCCTGGAATTAGTGCACATGCGCCATCCTCCATCCTTCTTTGGGTTAAGTATTGTTGGTACTGCACATGGACTCAAGCTTTCCTTCACCGGTCCTTTATCCAACAATTCCTGCACTTGCTTCTTAATTTCCTCATTCTCTTGAGGGGTCAATCTATAGGCTGCTTTGTTAGGCAAACTTGCTCCAAGTATCAGATCAATATGATGACTGATACTTCTCACAGGTGATAATGTATTAGGAATTTGATCTACTATAACATCAGCAAACTCATCGAGCATACCTTGAACTTCTTCAGGCAGTTCATTTAAATTTGTAGAAGTAAATATTACCTTTGGATTACCAATTAGAGAAAAATGTAACTCCTAAGCTTTCTTAACTCCTTACAACATTTCTTTTCCACTCATCAATAGAATACTAGGTCTTGATTCACCTTTAGTTGTCTCATCTTTCAAAGGCAACAACATATGTTTCTTCCCATCTTTCTATAAGGAGTAAGTATTCCTTCTACCATCATGAATGGTTTTCCTGTCATATTTCCAAGGTCTTCCCAATAGAACATGGCATACATCCATTGGAATTATATCACACAACACCACATATTTATAGTTACAAATTTGTATTTCCACCTTACACTACTCAGTCACCAAGAGTTGATGTTCTTTCTGCAATCAGGACACTCTATAGGGAGTGGGATGTGCCATCCTCTTCAATCCCAACTTCCCTAAAATATATGTAGAAACCAAATTATCTGTACTCCCATTATCTATGACCACTTGGAAACACTTACCTCCTGACTTGCATACAGTCCTCAGCAAGATTTTCCTCTGAGATGGTTCAATCACTTCCTTTTATGCCTTAACCAAGACCCTTTTCAACATAAATGACTCTCCTATCTCAGGAGATTCTGGTTCAACTGCTACATTTTTTTGTTCTTCCCTTGCTTCTGCTACATTTAATTCCTCTGGTTTGTTGATTTATTCTTAGGACAGTCCCATGACATGTGTCCTAATTCACCACATGTATAACATATGATTTATCTTCCTCTACCTCTTCCTCTGAAGCCAAATCTTATACCCTTGGAATCACCTCTTCTTGGTGATTGGTTTCCTGATCTTTCTCCTTAACCTTTAGTAATATTGATTCTTCCTCCACTAGCAGATCCTCTGCCATGAATTGTACTTCTTCCTCTATTCATTTGACTTTGCTTCCTTGCAATCTTCTCTTCAGCTTTCAAAGTTGCTTGATATGCATCCTCAATAGTCCTGAGAGTCAACAACCCTCTCTCATATTGAATATCATATCTGAGACCATTAATATATCTGGCCACCTTCTCCATATCTCCTTCTATGTGTCCAGCCTTGATATTCATCCTATAGAATTCCTCTGTATACTCCTTAATGATCTAAAAAATATGACGAAGACTTGATAA
>JZKD02S1702814.1:226988-247740 GCA_000966675.3 Picea glauca
AACTATCAACCACCCTAACAACCTCAATGGAGATGGATGCCTAGAGATTAATGAGAATTGGCTTCCATTGATCTACAATAGAATAAGTATGTAAGTTTAGCAAGTTTTCTCTTGTTTGTGTCATCTTTCACCTTTTTCTTTAATTAATCTTGGTTTCTCTGTCATAATTGTTTTTCTCTCTTGTTTGGGGTTTTTCCTCTTAGTTTTGTTTTTTTTCTTTTTTCTTTGTGTATGTGATTTTTATTAATTTTTCTTTATTGTTTTTTTTTTTTTCTTTTTTCTTTGTGTATGTGATTTTTATTGATTTTTCTTTATTGATTTTTTTATTATTTCACTTTGTTTTGTGTTTGTTAGGGTTTTAATTTGTATTCTTTAGTTTTCAAAGTTTTATTGACTATCTTTGTATTATTTTTAGTACTATTATATTGATCACTAATATTTGTTTGTTATTCTTTCTATTCCTTGTCTCTCTTAGTATTTTTATTCTACCTTATTATATATTGTAATGATATGATAATAATAATTTTGTAGTAAGACATTAAAATAAAATATATTTTAATAACACAAGCCATTCAAGAGTTGAAGGAGGGATAGAATGAGGAATTTGTAGGAGGCAGACACAAGCAACTAGGGTTTTCAAAGATGAATTGAATGAAAACTTCAAATGTAGCTAGGGTTTTCAAATATGGGCATATCGACTATTCCACAGGAAGCTAGTGTTTTCCATCTCATGGTAACAATGGCTTCTAAGTAAATAGAGTAAACAATTACCTTTGGATCTTGAATTCCCAATCAACGAATTGAAACATGAGATGCAACAAAGTTAGGTTTTGGGAAGCCACAAGGCGATGATTCTGAGTAGGAGAATTGATCTATAAATTTGGATCGGTATCATATTTCATATTATAGTGGATGCGAAACACATTTTCACACCTAAGTATCATTTACATGTGAATCTCTCCAACTAAAATCATAAACCAATTTACAACTATGAGAAGAATGAAAAATAAATAGAAGAAAACCAAGCGAAAATGGTGTATGTGTATGTACATCACTACTTAACCCTATCCACATAGGTAGTGTTGATATTATGGTAGTTGAGGGAGGTATTAACCTCCACGTGTAACCTTTGACGAGACTAGAATATTCTGGGAAGCGAGAGAAACCCTAAAGATTTGGATAATAACCCTAGAAGACAAGTCAGCTTAATAGAATAAATTAATATTGAGTTTTTAGCCCCCGGGAAGAGAAGTCAGCTCAGTCAGTTAATATGGAGAAGTATAAATAAAGGGAGCTAGATCTCATTTTTCACTCACTCACTCACGACTACATAAGGACAAGAAGTGTGCATGAGTGAAGGAGAACTACAATTGTTGTAGTAGTGATCTTGTCTTGGGTTATTGGTTTGGACTTTCTGCTTGGTCTTTGATTATCCTTTCTTGGTATGCTAGCCTTGGTTTGTTATTGTTCTGCTACTGGAATTATTTTGTCTATCAAGGTTAAGGTGCTCGAGGTGGCCTTTGTGCCTATAGTTGGGTGACAATATTGTTATATTGTCTATGGTGAAACGAGCACACCCATATTTCTAACAAGTTATGGGCCCACACCTCCTTCAGTCAATCTAACCACTGGAAGGAAGCTAATCCATAAGATTATCAAGCTCGTCGAAGAACTGTCGTTGGGGTTTCTAGCAGGTGTAGTAACTAAAGCATTATCGCTAGGGTTACCAGTAGGTGTAGTTGCAAACCCTAAAACCTCTTTCCCAGCACCTTATGATGGAACAATTTACTCAAGGAGAGGATATTATAGTGCGCCTTAGTCCATATCACATATTGGCACTCTCAGAAGGCAAAAACGCCAAGTTTGAAATTTTGGGTCAAAGTCGACATTTGACCAGTCAAAGTCAAAGTTTGACCAGCTATCAGTCAACATAAATCATGAATGAAAAGGCAGATCATCTACACTATTCAACTCTTACAGGAACTCTTGAAGATGATATGTGGATAATTGATAGTGGAGCTTCCAAGCATATAACAGGAAACCAAATCAAACTCTCTAATCTCAATGAAAAGAAGACATCTCACAATGTAGAACTTGGAGACAATAACACTTATCCACTCAAAGGAATTGGTCAAGCCTCCATCAAATTGGAATCAGGTAACAACATTCATTTGAGTAATGTCTTATATGTACCTAGTTTAGAAAATAATCTTGTATATATATCTTTCCTAGAAGACAAAGGAAATAGAATAGCCTTTGTAGATGGTGAAGTATTATCTTGGTCTAGAGACTCCAGCATAGAGAATGCTAGAGTTATTGGAACTCGTGAAGACATATTATACAGACTAATAGAATGTAATGATGAAGCTCTTATACATGATGAAGTCAATCCCAATGAACTTTGGCATAGAAGGTATGCTCATATTAACTATCAAGAATCACCTTTCCTCGAGAAAATGGTTGAAGGAATACCAGAACTAAAATCTACACATGAAGGAATTTGTAGAGGATGTGCACTTGGTAAAAATGTTAAGAAACCATTCTCAAGTAGTGATAATAGACCTAAGGAAATCCTAGATATAATACATTCAGATGTTTTTGGTCCGATGCCAGTCAAATATCTAGGAGGTTCTATTTATTATGTAACCTTCATAGATGATTACTCAAGAAAGACTTGGTTATATCTCTTGAAGACAAAGGATGAAGTTTTCAGCAAGTTTCAAGAATTCAAAGCAAAAATAGAAAACCTCACAAGCAAGAAAATTAAGACTTTGAGAATAGATAATGGAGGAGAATACACATCCAAGGAATTTGTTGCAAATCAACAGGGATTAGGATGGAGCTAATCGTTCCTCATGATCCTCAACAAAATAGTGTAGCATAAAGGAACAATAGATCCATTGAAGAAACTATGAAGGCACTAATTAATGATCAAGGTTTATCCATGTATTTATGGGGAGAAGCAGCCATGACAACAATATATGTTCAAAATAGAATTCCCCACTACAAATTGAAGGATATGACTCTAGAAGAAGCCTTCTCAAGAAATAAACCTAATGTGGAACACTTAAGAATCTTTAAGTTCCATGTTTGCATTCATATCCCCAATGATAAAAGGAAGAAACTAGAACCCTCGGGAAAGAAGGGCATATTTGTTGGATATAGTGAATCCTCTAAAGCCTACAAAATCTATATTCCAGAACAACATAATATTGAAGTCAGCAGAGATGTAACCTTCAATGAGAAGATGGTTTTCAAGAAATCTATAGAATTTTCCATGGAAGAAGAAAGCACTTGTCTTCTAGAAATTCAGAATGAATAACCAGAACAACTTGATCATCTGATGCAACCATGCGAACCTATTGAATCGTTCATTGTACCCAAAACTATAAAACGTCCATATTGGCTTGAAGCTACTCTATAAGAAGTAGAACGACTCAAAGCTCCAAGTGGGACTTTCGGAGAAAGCAAGAATCCCAAAAGATTCTTCAGTTATGCAGGATGTATGAAAAAAAATTATAAATGAAGAACCCACCACGTTTGAAGAAGCAGTTCAAAAGAAACGGCGGAAAGAAGCCATGACAGAAGAATACCAGTCCATCAAGAAAAATGGTGTATGGGAAAGTGTGATTAGACCCAAGGAAAAATCATTGGTAACTTCAAAATGGGTCTACAAGATCAAACATGTAGTAGATGGAAGCATAGACAAATACAAGGCAAGGTTCGTGGCTAGAGGGTTCTCCTAAAAGGAGGGGAAATATTATGACGAAAACTTTGCTCAGGTTTTCAAATATACTTCTAGTAGAGCCATTATGTCTCTTGTTGCTTCCATGGGGTGGAATTTACATCAGATGGATGTAAAGACAACCTTTCTCAATGGAGAAATAGAAGAAGAAGTATACATTGAACAACCTCAAGATTTTGAGGTGCATCTCAGAGACACTCGTGTTTGGATATTAAAGAAAGCCATGTATGGGCTCAAGCAAGCTCCAAGACCTTGGTATGCCATAATTGATAGTTACTTAATACGACTTGGTTTCTCTAAGATCCATGCAGATCGAAATCTCTACTACAAGGTTGTGAACAATGCACCTATGATTCTACGATTGTATGTCGACGATTTATTCTTGACAGGTGCAGAGGCTCTCATCAACCAGTGTAAGAAGGAATCAGTTTATGAGTTCAATATGAAATATCTTGGTCTCATGCACTATTACTTGGGACTAGAAGTATGGCAGAAGCATGGTGAAATCTTCCTTGGACAAGGAAAGTATGCAGTGAAGATTCTTCAAAAATTTGGAATGATGGATTGCAAATCCATGGCCACTCCTATGACCACAACTATAAGAAAAGTAAGAGACTTATATTCTGATCTAATAGACACGTCCCTATATCAGGAATTAATTGGGTCATTGATGTATCTAGTGAATACTCGACCAGATATTTGCTTTGTTGTAAACACGTTAAGCCAGTTTCAGGTGGAACCTAGACATGAGCACTGGATAGTTGCAAAGCATGTTCTAAGATATATTTGTGGGACGTTAAACTATGGTTTAAGATACACCTCATCCAGTGATATACAACTTCATGGATTCACATATTCAGATTGGGCAGGGAGTGCAGAAGACAGAAGGTGTACTTTAGGGATGTGTTTCAGTTAGGGATCTGCTATGATATCACGGGCCAGTAAGAAACAAAAGTATGTCACACTCAACACAGCAGAAGCAGAATATATCACAGCATGTGAGGCATGTACCAAAGCAATATGGATAAGGAACCTGATTTCTGGATTATTTGATCAGGTACCATATTCGACCATAATATATTGTGACAGTCAAAGTTGTATGAGGCTATCAGAACACCCAGTGTTTCATGATTGGTCGAAACATATTGAGATCAAATACTAATTTATTCGTGATAAAGTCCAGGAAGGAGAAGGGAAACTCCAGTATATCTCCACAGATGAGCAAGTAGTAGATATTTTGACAAAGCCTTTGTCCAGGATAAAGTTTTCATACTTAAGGGACAAGATGGGGCTCGTGGAGATAACTCCCTTAACTAAAAGGGAAGAGATTTCTCCCCAAGTTAGGAGGGAGCACTGATATGTTATTGATTCATAAGAAGTCATTTTCTAGTTTGGAAAATAATCCAGGTTGGGCAGTTCCTTTCCAGTCCAGAAAGTGGTTCGAGATTTCTGACGGACAGTCATTTTCCAGTTCAGAAAATGGTCTATATCAAATAGTCATTTTTGTAATGAAAATGGTCTAATAGATTGTCGATGTACCATAGACATTGATTCCCCTTGTGGCCAGTGTGGGGGAATAGTATAGGACAGTCATTCTTCTTAGCAGTCACTCTGAGTAGTGGTCAAGTAGAATGGTCTACCTCGTTGGGAAGTCATTCTTTCAAAGTTCACAGTTGTGACCAGTTTTGAAGAATGGCTCGTTTTGGAGGTTGTTGCAAAACAATCATTTCCTTAGGAAATGGTCTGGACATTCATTCCCTAGGTAAGAATCATTCTCTCTAGGTTGCACTATGATTAGTGCTAGAGGAATGGCCTAGTTAGGTGAATGGTCCAGGTTCAGCAATCAGGGACAGGAATTCCCTAGGGCAGACTCATTATCTCTAAATGGCACTATGATTAGTGCATGAGGAATGGCCCAATTAGGTGAATGGTCCAGACTCAAAAATCAGGGAAATTTATTCTTCTATGCTTGGGAAGAATAGTCCAGATATCCCATGGATAATGTGTTACTTTCTGAGGGAAGATGCTCTTGTGAGTGGAAGAATGGCCTAGATGACTTAGTGTGTATGATGATATTGTTGATATCACATGATATGATTATTATAGAGATTGCATGTCTTTGGACAGTAGTTGTATGCTATTGTGGTGGATGTGATCCATTGATAATGATTGTGTGTCACTAGTTAGTAGCAGTGTGCTACTAGGAGTGGTTTTGTACCACCAGATAGTAGTTGTATACTACTATGTATAGACACAGTTGTGTTCTATTGGATGGCATTGTTTTGATTGCGATGAAGACTATTTAGTTGGATAAGTGATGACGGTACTCATGGTTTGATCATGAGATAGCTTGTGTAGCTATGATGATGCTATCGGTTGAATGGTCTGCTTGTGCTCAAGACCATTTCCTTTAATACCTCCCAAGCTAGGAGGGAGTGTTGATATTATGGTATCTGTGGGAGGTATTAACCTCCACATGTAACCTTTTACAAGACTAGAATATTCCAGGAAGGAACAGAAACCCTAAATCTTTGGATAATAACCCTAGAATACAAGTTGGCTTAATAGAATAAATTAATGTTGAGTTATTAGCCCCCGGGAAGAGAAGTCAGCCCACTCAGTTAAGATGGAGCAGTATAAATAAAGGAAGATAGATCTCATTTGTCACTCACTCACTCACGACTACATAAGGACAAGAAGTGCACATGAGTGAAGGAGAACTGCAATTGTTGCAGTAGTGATCTTGTCTTGGGTTATTGGTTTGGACTTTCTACTTGGTCTTTGGTGATCCTTGTTTGGTGCACTAGCCTTGGTTGGCTATTGGTCTGCTACCAGAATTATTATGCCTGTCAAGGTTAAGGTGCTTGAGGGTGGCTTGTGTGCCTATGGTTGGGTGACAATATTGCTATATTGTCTATGGTGAAACGAGCACACCCATATTTCTAACATGTAGAAGAGTATAGGGGCTTGTTTTCTCCAAAAAAATATAACTGTCTAATCCCAACGTGGATCATATCGCAATTTTTATTCTCAGAGTCTTAAGATCTAGTTGAAACTTACTATTTATAGATCATACTCGTTTGTCTCCTAATATTAGAGTAAAGGAATTCATCATGAGCACATTCACCTAGAAATCTTTGTATTCATGCTTATATTCTCCCCTAATAAACTAAAATAGATCCATCCTATCCTAGAAGGATTTGATTCATAGTCTTCTTATCCGGAAAGGTGAGTGTATCATTGTATCATCCTATGGGGTGAGGTATATGGAAGGAAGTTAATGATGCTAGTTACCTTGACTATCAAGTATTAAATTCTCAAAATTGAGTCTATCTCAAGGTACTTCATGTGTAGAATTGAGAAAAGGGATCAAAACTCATGCTCCTAATAAAGTAGATCTAGTTTATGCTTTCTGGAAAAAACATACAATTTTTCATTGGCATCAACATCAATATTATTGGTTTGTGAAAATTTTGATGTCATAGGCTAGGGGAGTATGCCTCCAAAAGATAGGTAATTGTTGGCCCTTGACCAAGTTTTGGGAGATTCTTGGTCATATTGACCTATTTTGGGACTTCGATAGCATGTCGAAGACGGAGCGCAAGACAAAGCAAAGATCGCAAGATCTTGGCCCCTTTTTAGGTCCTTTTTGGGATTTGGGAATATGTAACGGGTATGGGAATGTCGGCCCATGGGTTTACCCATGTTTAGGCCTATTTTGTATGTATAAATAGAAGGCTAAGCAATGTAAGAAGTAGTTGAATAGTGCACAAGAGTTGTGCAAGTTGGATAAGTGCTAAGAGTTGGATCTGTGTGATCAAGAATTGTAAGGCTTTGTGCATACTGTATGAGATTTGTAGAGCTAAGTGCAAGTCATTGTAAGAGACTGCGAAGGATTTGTGTTGTAACACAAGGATGGAGGATCTAGCAAGCTGCGCAGATCTCTTGTCCTATGCGGAGTAAGGGTTTTGTGGCTTTGTGTATGTAGATGACTGATTTAAAGCTAATAAAGAAGAAGAGTTGGTGGACGTAGCCCTAGGGTGGGGGTGAACCACGTAAATACTGTGTTATTATGCTCTGAGCGATGTTCTGATGTGTTTATGTGTTATTTGTTAAGTGCTTTGGTGTAGATAGATAGATATGTTTATGCTTTATCCTTATGATGAATCTGGATGCTAGATTTGACATCTGTGAACTTGCTTAGTGCTTGAGTCTGCTAGATCTGATCTAATCCTGTGTGCTAAGTGCTTATATACATTAGATCTGGGTAAATGTTGCGATGCTCTGTTTTATCTTCGAAGTAGATATTGGTCAAGTATTGATGAATGTTAACTGCTAAGTGCTCTATTTAGTGTTATAATCACAGATATGTGTCCCAGCTAAGGTTGCAGACACCTGAGTTCTGCAACCACCCCTGCCTCTACCTCGGGTGAGACTTCATCTGCTTCGTAGGTGTTGTTGAAAGGGTCGATAGTTAGGGTTTCGTTGGTGTGTTGTTGTAATGTTGAACCCTAGGTCTGCCCCTATGCCAACAAATGGTTCCGTTTTCGGGACCTAAAAATGTGATTGCTGGGAACTGAGAAAGAAGAAGCTATGTGCAAAGATCCGATATGAAATTGTGAAAGCTCTGTGCATAGACCTGTCGCTCTAGTGTGCAGTACTCTACTTAGTTTGAAAAGCTCTGTGCTAAAGAAAAGAATCCAGAAAAGAGGTAAAATCTGCAAGCTTTGTGCTCTGAGAAAAGTAGGAGTAAGAATTTTTGAAGAAACGAGGTAAGATCTGAAAGCTTTGTGCTCTGATAAAGGTAAGAATAGAGAAAAGTTCTAGATCTGAAAATCTTTGTGCTCTATAGAAGTAAGATAAGTCAAAAATTTTGTTTCAATAGTATGAATCTAGGTATGTTTGATAGATTATGTCCTAGCTTGAAAACTAGGTCATTAGTAGATGAAAGAAGATTTGATATGAATAGATCTGATAAGAATAGTGAAAAATATGTTATACATATGCATAGAAAGAGTGTTTGGACTAATAAGTGTATGCAGGATCCTAGAAAGAATTTTTTGCAGGTTAGCTACCATGATCCTCGTGCGCAGTATAGGAAAGGTTGGGGATCATTTAAAAGAAAGAGAGGAGTAACCCTCTGTTACAATTACAGAAAACCGGGACATCTTGCTAAGGAATGCCCTGGAAAAAGACCCAGTTGTCTTTGTTGTAAAGATATGGACCATGAAGTATTGGATTGTCCTAGAATGATTGCTAAGCTTGAAGGAATGAACATGAGACAAGAAAACCCTAAGGCAAATCTAGAAACTAAGATTATGACAGAACCCCAGAAAGAATCAGAGAAAGTATTGCTACAGATGAACAAAACCCTTAATGATCACCAACATATCAATTTATCAGAGATCTTCAAAGAAAAAGAATACCTTGAAGAACGAATATGAGACTTTGACATTGATTGTGTTCTAGATGAGGAAACACAGGTGAATATCATCACAGAGAGAACTTGGGAAGCTAAAGGGAGGCCTGTTATGACTCGTTCCCTAGGAGGAATAGGACTATTCAAAGGAAAGTTGATACACCTATGTGGAAAGCTCACCCGGATACCTATGAATGCCAATGGAACTTCGACAGAAGAAGATTTTGAGATTATTAAATTTATTGAGAATAGTGCCCCATTTACCATGCTACTAGGAGAACCTTGATTTGAAGGAGATCAAGCCAGAAGGCAAGAAGAAGAGAAAGTTTTAGAACAAAAGAAGCAAGAGTTAAAAGAATTCATGACTAGGAGGATTGCACACTTGATTTAAGAACAGAAGAACAGATCAGAGCCATTCAACACTAGAGACTCAGATGTCAAAGTTGCAAGAACACTAGAAGAACCACTGAAGATTGAAGTACATATTTCTAATAAAGGATCACCCGCGAATCTTAGGAAAGGATCTCAACAACGCGAAGTCACTATGTCAAAAGAAGATAAGAATCATAACAGAAAAAGGAATACCAAGACGAAGCTCACTGGAAAGAAGGCTAGAAAACTAAGCAAGCAATGATCTAAGATTGACAAGTTGTAGAAGGTCCTAAAGGAAACCTCGCAGAAGAAAAATTTGCAAAATTGGAGCTTCGTCGGGATATCAGAACAACGACACATGGCACTTCACCATGATGAAGCAATATAGTCGTTGGAGACATTATAACCATTCGACCGACCCTCCGAACAGCTAGAAAGACATTTATGGACAGACAACTCGCCACCATTGGGACCACACCATAACGGACAGAACGGAGTTAATGAAGGATTCATACCCATTGCGAGCAACCCGTTGTCGAGTTACCTATTTATCCTGTCGTGCCATGCACCGAGAACACTTTTGAACACTGAGAGTTTGAGACCGCAGACTAAGTTGATTTTATACAGTGATCATCGCACTCTTGCTATCTATCCTATTACAGTGTCTAAGTTATTCCCCGAACCCAATATTGTTAACCCCGAGTGTGTATGTTGGACAAATTAAGTGTTGTAGAGAAAGATATTGAAGACTTTTTGATCGACCTCATGACTGAAAGAGTCATGTCGATGTCTACAGGTGTACAAGCATCGTCGACGAGAGGACTGCCAGCCTCTCCATCCACTGCTCGCAGAGTCGAGCCATCCCGACCATCTGATGAAAAGTGAACCAAGCATAGGGATGATCTAGTGAATTCTAAATTGATCTGGACCATATTACTCACCTATATTCCACCCCTAAGTAATGCAGTAAATCGAGACAGCATGCCCATAGATTTTGAATACACCTTGGTTATGGCATACCTCCCGAAAGGGATACGCGTAGTTCGAGCAGACCAAGATAATATTGCAACGTTGAAGTTTAGTGACTTCAACCTCAGAGATCACAAAGTTTACAACATGCTCGCCCCACATAAGTACCTGATCCGGACTAAGGGGAAGAATTTGAAGATAATCCTCCAATCGTGGACTATGAACCTCGCGCAATCCACCCTCCTCAATGTCATGAAGATTCCTCACTTTGGATGACACCAGGAGGTAAATGCATGTGTCAAGTTGTTGTTGTCTTGTTACCATGGCGGTTATTTGTGGCTAAATCATTGTATAACAGTTGATCCTATGTTGATCAATCAGATGACAGGGTTGAGTATGCAAGGACCCGATCCACAGGAGTTTTACCCTGGAAAAGCCATGGATCGCGCTCTAGTACAGTGGATCAAGGACACTTATGGCGATCTCGAGAAGGGCACACGAGGTTACAAAGTAGCTTCTATCCAGAGTGGTGCAGTGCGCCTCGCCTGTCAATTGATTACAGGGAAGTTAGTCTGAAAGAACCGACCCACCCAAGTCACCGGTTTTGTAGTCGACCTCGCAGGCAAGTGCGCGGAAGGCCTTCAGATGAACTGAGCGAACTACCTGGTGAACCAGTTGGAACTCAACTGCAAAGAAGCACAAGATCAAGGATATGAATTTCATTTCAGTTGGCTTTTGATACTAATAGCTTTTATTGCGTGGGAGATGTTGGAAGGTACGACCTTCCTAGACATCGAGCCTTTTGAACCACTGGCCGTGAAGTTTAGTACACTATGGTACTCAAGCGACATGAATAAACAGTGGCAGTCAAATGTTGTTTTTCATACCTACTATAATCAGCTGAAGGTATCCATATAGTCTGACCCTTGCATGAATCCGAACACTCTACATCGGTTCAGGCCTCTGATGAATTTCAACACAGATCGACATTTTACTTACATCACAACGTGTGCTGATGAACACAAGCAAGAGCTTTAGTCCTACTAAAAGTTGGCAGAGGAGGTCCTGGAGGAGATCACCAAGGACTAGTCAGTGGGCCTCCTTATTTCAGCAGACCCTGCGGACATATCCGACATAGACAGCCCAGAAACAGTGCATGATACACCTAGACCTAGCGGGGCAAAGAAGACCGGAGAAGTTCAAGAAATAGATAGCACATCCATGAAGACTGCTTCCATCTCACCAGAGAAAGGAGGTGATGGTGAAGAGTTAGGTGACAAAGAAGTCGAACAGAAGCAAGGAGATGAGGTTTATCCCGTGAAGAAGAGAAAATGTTCACCTCTAAAACCTTCCTCCCGAAAGAAAGTGAAGGCCACCATGACCAAGATGCAAACTGTCCTCACCTTCGATGACTTCGACTTCCTCATAGCATCCCTGCAAGATGCTTCGCTGGAAATAGCAAAGAAACAAGAAGCAAAGCAATAGGAGCTATATGATCGAATTAAGACTGAACTCCAAGGGGTACAGCAAGCCCTACAGTCTAGTCGCGCAGTCTCCATTGTGTCGAGAGAGCCAGAATTGGGAGATGAGCCAGCTCAACTCCACCACTTAGCCGATACAGTCGAAGCTCGCCTTCGACAAGCATAGGAACAAACAACGCAAGCCACCCAGGATTTGACGCAAGTACAAGGAGTACTAGTAGAGTAACGCAGTGCTGCAGAATGGGAAAATCTTTCTCTCCAAGCGAAGTTTGATGAAGAAAAAGCACAGCTATAGCAAGAAAAGGAACAGATGCTCGCAGAGCAACTCGAAGTAAATGAAATGATCAACAGAGCACTTTTCTCTGTGACAGTCGTAGAAGTAAAGGTTGAAGATAGAGTTCCATAACAAGTAGTGCAACTTGAAGAAGTGATCTAGTAGCTACATCAATGCATCACAGACTTGGAACTACGCACAGTACCCAAGACCCCACAAGACGTAAGAGACCAAAGAGAAGCAACCTCCAGGAGCGTAGTTGAAAGGCTAAAGGCTCTTACCCTGGAATGTAAGCAGCTCACTAATCACAGTGCCTTGACATATGAGCGACTCACTGAGAGTCTAGAATTAAGAGCATTGGAGTCGTAGCTCCAGGAAGCGAAGTACCAAGCCGAAACGATACAAGCACAGCTGAAGTCCCTATCAGTTGTGGAAAGAATGAAGCACTCCCAAGAGCAACGCACTTCACAACAACAAATCCATATTATCCAGAGCAGAGTTATGGAGATAACTCAGAAACTCTAACCTGTGCAAGATAAGGCCTATCAATTGTTTAAAATAGTATAAGGCCAAGGAGCAGAACTAGAGCAGGTTGTCACTACAGTTGAACAACATCTAGAGGGGCCAATCAACGATGCAGTCATCCAGGAGTTTGCAGAACAGGAGGTTTTGGCACAACAGCAAGTTGAAGGAGCTCGAGCCAAACTCAAGGCATTCGAAGCAGAACTAGTCAGACCAGAGTGACTCGAGACGAGTCACAGGTGAGTGTTGGGGAGCTGTTGGCCCTTGACCAAGTTTTGGGAGATTCTTGGTCATATTGACCTATTTTGGGACTTCGAAAGCTTGTCGAAGATGAAGCGCAAGATGAAGCAAAGATCATGGGATCTCGACCACTTTTTGGGTCCTTTTTTGGATTTGGGAATATGTAACAGGTATGGGAATGTTGGCCCATGGGTTTACCCATGTTTAGGCCTATTTTGTATGTATAAATAGAAGGCTAAGCAATGTAAGAAGTAGTTGAATAGTGCGCAAGAGTTGTGCAAGTTGGCTAAGTTCTAAGAGTTGGATCTGGGTGATCAAGAATTGTAAGGCTTTGTGAATACTGTATGAGATTTGCAAAGCTAAGTGCAAGTCATTGTAAGAGACTGCGAAGGCTTTGTGTTGTAACACAAGGAAGGAGGATCTAGCGAGCTGTGCAGATCTCCTGTCCTATGCGGAGTAAGGGTTTTGTGGCTCTGTGCATGTAGATGATTGATTGAAGCTAATAAGAAGAAGATTTGGTGGACGTAGCCCCAGGGTGGGGGTGAACCACATAAATACTGTGTTATTATGCTCTGTGCGATGTTCTGATGTGTTTATGTGTTATTTGTTAAGTGCTTTGGTGTAGATAGATAGATTTGTTTATGCTTTGTACTTATGATGAATCTAGATGCTAGATCTGACATCTATGAACTTGCTTAGTACTTGAGTCTGTTAGATCTGATCTAATCCTATGTGCTAAGTGCTTATATACACTAGATCTGAGTAAATGCTATGATGCTCTATTTTATCTACGAAGTAGATATTGGTCAAGTATTGATGAATGTTAACTGCTAAGTGCTCTATTTAGTGTTATAATCACATATTTGTGTCCTAGCTAAGGTTGCAGACACATGAGTCCTGCAACCACCCCTGCCTCTACCTCGGGTGAGACTTCATCTGCTTTGCAGGTATTGTCGAAAGGGTCGGTAGTTAGGGTTTTGTTGGCGCATTCTTGTAGCGTTGAACCCTAGGTCTGCCCCTGTGCCAACAGTAACCATATTTCCTGAACCGTTGGCTAACATGTTGTGGTTAAAGGATCTATAGTTTGAGGGATGGAGGAAGATATTCAACTCATGGACTATTCTAAAGACTCCTTACCCTAAGATGACATTTTTTCCAGTTACCCTAGTATTTATACTTTATTGGAAAGGATCCCTAGGGCCTTGGGGGGGTAAATGGGAATAATACAGTGCGTGCAAAATAAAAACTTAGGGTAAGTGGTTCAATTTACAATCTAGTGGGAGATACTATGTTTCCATCATATGACACCTTTTTCTAGGCCAACTGTTAGGATTTGGATTATTCTTTGGAGGATGGTGTGTGTATTACATTAGAAGGAGAGGATAGTTCTTCTATGTAAAGAGTAAAGGCATATAGCTTCAAGGTCTTGGAAGGAATAATCTATGAATCTATGAAGCACTCTCTATACTCAGAGTTTTTTTTTCATAAGTTGGTTGATGGAAGGAATAGGGTTTCAAATGCGGAAAATGGTGGTTTTAGAGGTGTATAGTTAGAATGTATAGGTTTGAAATTTCATGGCTTAGTTACTGTCTAAAGATAAATTTTCATGAGATGGGGAACAAGCTGGAGGTCGACCTATGGGTTGGTGATGTCTCTATACACTTGATTATGCGCTTGCAATTAGTTTGGGGGAAATATGGTTCATTGGCTTAGGATATTAGCTTGGATTGGTATAATCTATCCTCAGTAAAGAAGAAATATTGTAGGAAATATCCAGTAATGGAGGATCATGATATTTTAGTAAGTATAATACATTGCCTCTTAATCCATATGTGGAATCCTTTGTTTTTCAAAAGATGGAAGAAGTAGAAAATTTCCATATGGAATCAAAGAAAAAGGTTATCTATGGTGATAGGACTATCTCTCTGTCGAATGATTTGAATTTTTCTAGATTTGTGAGTATGGATTCCCTTGATGTGTAGTCATGTGAATTCGTTCATTCTATTGACAAGCAAAATCCTATTGGTGTAGGGAATAGTCGGGTCACCTGGAACACCTCTCTAGGGGGGGAGGGAATTAACTCCTATTGTTGTGCATGTGTTCTCATTGATGTCAATTATAGTGTAATAACATATAGAGGAAATCGTGAAGGCATCAAAATAAAGTGTGCAGAAGGATCGAAGGTTGAAAGAATCAACTGCACAAAAAAGGATAAATGGCGCAGAAGGTATGGCATAAAGTATGGTGCACAGACAAAGGAAGTGATGAAAAGATGAAAATAGAAGCATGACAGACAAAGGGAGTAATGAAAGGATGAAAATGTAAGGGCAACGAACAAAGGAAGTAATGAAAGGATGAAAATGTAAGGGCAACGAACAGATGAAGTAATGAAAGGATGAAAACATAAGCGCGATAGATGGAGGAAGTAATGAAAGGATGAAAACATAAGCGCGATAGATGGAGGAAGTAATGAAAGGATGAAAACAAAAGAATGCAAAAGGATCAAAGGATGAAAAGATCAATGGCTACAAATTTATCAGTGACATGATCGGATGGAGAAAAATGCAAGTAGACTGTGACAAATTTCTCTATGTTTCGGTAGATGTTTGTGTTGCAACGTGATAAAGGATGGGAAACAATTGCAGAATTCTTTGAGTCAGTGCGAAGAACAGCATAGTAAAGTATGATGAGTCAAAGTTGGTGTGACAAGTGACTGAGTAGACTGCGACATAACCAATAGAAGTTCAGTAGTCGAGTAAGTGAGTCACCAGGGCGTTCTCTCAATCTTGTGAAGTGACTAGGTGAGTGTGTTGTAGGGAAAGTGTGACAAATTGAAGACTTGAAGTCTTGTTCTCTCATTCTATCTATGTAGTGGGTGCTTTGCATACCATAATCTAATTGTTGTGTCATTCTTCAGGAGGTGCTCTAATGATCTAGAGCTCAGTGATAAGAGGATTTGGTTCATTTGATTTAGCCAAAGTTTGTCCACAATATAACCATCATGTGTTCACATACTTTATTTAGATAAAATTGTAATTGACAGGATTTTGATATGGTTAAAGTTTGTCCACAATGTAATTGTCTTGCATCCACATACTTTATTTAGAGAAAATGGATTTTGATGTGGTCAAATTTTGTCCAAAATGTAACTGTTGCACGTCCACATAAAGGAAGGTGAACTCGGGAAAAATATTATAAGTATGGATGCACTTTGTTCGAGAAAAAGTGATAAATGTGAGGGAAGAAAATACAGTAATTATTCAAAGGAACTGAACTATATATTTGTCAGTTTGTGTTGAAGAACTTTAATTATGTAACATTTTTTTTGAATTAAGGGTGGCAGGGTGGTGCTAGGGTGAGTCGAAGATCACTAATGATTAGAGTCCTCATTTGTAACAGGTTGGTGCCTGAGAAGATGGGTGTCCTCATTATTTGGGACATGTGGATGCATGTTGAGCAAAAAAATAATAATTTGTAAGTTGGTTCTTGAAGAAGAAAATAAAGAAGATGTTTTGTGGTTTTCTCCCACATTGGGTTTCCACATAAAAATCCTAGTGTATTGTGTTTAATGAGTTGTTTTTATTTCTTCATTTATTTTTCATTAAGTGAACACTACTAATTAACTTGAATCGTTGAAAGGAAAGAAAAAATCAAAAAGTTAATACAATACCGATTCACACCCTCCCCACCCTCTTAGTATTTTTGTGAGTGTCAAAAATTGATACTAAAGCACAGTTTCCTTTAGTAACAATCTAACAGCTGGAAGGAAGATCACACAAAAATTATGGCAAGTCAAGATTCATTTCCTTCTTCAACCAAGCATCCTATGTTCAATGGAACAAATTTTGCATTTTGGAAAATCAGAATGAAGACCTACTTGATGTCTCTTGGTATGGAAGTCTAGAAGATTGTGGTAGATGGTTATAAAATCCAAACTACTCTTCCAATTGATGAAGTTGGTAAGAAAAATTACTACAGTAATGCAATAGATATGAATGTTATCCAAAGAGGACTTGCATAAAATGAATTTGTTAAAGTAATGTAGTTTGAATCCGCAAAGGAAATGTGGGACAAAATGGTAAACAATTATGAAGGAGATGAGAAGGTAAAGTTGGTCAAACTTCAAGCTCACAGAATGCAATTTGAAATCATGAGGATGAGTGAAGATGAAAATGTTGCAGGTTTCTTTCTCATAGTGGATGAGACTGTAAACACCATGAAAGGGCTGGGAGAAGAAATTAAATAAGTTATGGTAGTTCAGAAAGTACTAAGATCTCTTCCATCAAGACTTGATGCAAAGGTATCTTCTATAAAAGAAATGCATGAACTAGATAAACTGATTATGGATAGGCTCCATGGAATTCTAACTGCTTATGATATGAGAACTAGAAAAGAACAACCAGATCTAAAGGACACAGTCTTCAAGGCTTCAATGAAATCATCAACATCTCAAGATCATGATTCATCAGAATACTTCTCAGATATAGAAGAAGCTAACTTTGTAAGGAAGTTGAAGAGGGGCTCCAGAAAATATAAAGGTATGTTACCATTTGAATGCTTTCTTTGTGGTAAAGTTTGTCATTTTTCTTCTAAATGTCCTTTCAAAGAAAACAACACCAACGAAAAGGAAAGAAAAGGAAAGGATATGCTTGGGGATTTTAAAAAGAAAAAGTCTTTTAAAAGGAACAGTTTTTATTCAAAGGAGGATAGCAACAACTCTAAAGAAGAAGAATATGAGCCAGATATTTTTCAAGAAGAAAAACTTCTCATAGATTTGGAACTACACAAATATGATCAAGAAAAAACAGACATATAAGAGTGTGAAGTTATAGTAGACATGGAAGGAGAACTCATTAGTGCTTTGGAGGAAATTTCTCGACTCAATAAAAAGAACAGACTAAGAAAAGAACAGTTACAGGTCTGCAAAGAAAAAGATAGTGAAGTTATTGAAGAAATAGTCATTTTAAAAATTTATCTAGAAGAAGCCAAAATAAAAGAAGAAGTATTGATAAATCAAATAAAAGAAAAAAGAGAATATATATGACAAACTAGAAGTAGAAATAGTTGTCTTAAAAAAGTATCTAGAGAAATCCAAGACTCAAATAAAATTCATAAAAGGATTTGAAACTATAGATAACATTATAAGAAGTCAAATATCACCAAATGACACGATAGGGTTGGGATATAAGGAAAGTCTAAAAATTGTCAAAGGTGAGTCAAGCACTAGCATGTGAACCAGTGAGAAGCCTACAAGTTATGAAAATGATCTCAAGGGAAACAATAGTCACTCTAACAAAGCAAAAGATGAAAAGAATAACTCATCAGTACTGGATTATCCCAACTATGAAGCAAGGAAGTAACAAGTACCTAAATCTTATCAAGTTGGCAGACAAAGATCGATTCCCACAAGTAAGTTTTTTATTCCAAGGAATCCAATTTTTTTCTATGGATATTGTTTCTCTTGTGGAAACATTGGACATAAGGTTGTAAGTTGCATATTTTTTAGATATAACAGAAGTATAGGAATGAGATCCAACAAACCTCAAAAGGATATGGTTCAAAATTCTTTCAATAATGCCTTCTCCCCTTTACTGAATGACCTCGAGTGCCACATATGCAATAATTTTGGACACAAGGAAAGTGAATGCAGAAGCAAGTCGTTGCCTATCTTTAAGCAAGACAGACAAGAATATTTTACCAAGGTTTGGAGGAATAAAAATAACAACAAATAAAATTGTGGACTAGCTCTATATGCCAAAAATCAAGAAAAGCAATGGTACATTGACAGTGGTTGCTCCAAGCACATGACAAGAGAAAAAATTAAGTTTGAATTCCTAACTAAAGAAAAAAGTGGTAATGTTACTTTTGGAAACAATGCTCCGACCAGAATTAGAGGAAAAGGAATTGTTGTTTTAGATGAAGATAAAAAGGGAAAGATCAAAGCACATAATGTGATGTATGTTGATGGTCTAAAACATAACTTATTGAGTGTAAGTCAAATGTGTGACCACAGACACAATGTTCTTTTTCATTCAAAAGGATGTAAAGTAATGGATGTGAATACAAGGAAGACTGTTGTAAAGGAAGTTAGAACTTTAGGGAATGTGTATGTTCTATAAGAAGGCAAAGAAAAATGTTGCATTGGTAAACCTGATGAGAGTTGGCTTTGGCACAAAATACTAGGTCATCTTAGTTTTAATCAACTTGTTAATATAGGAAGAAAAGATGTTGTGAGAGATATGCCTGAAATCTCCAAAACCTTAGAATATTGTCTGCAAGTCATGTCAGTTTGGAAAGAAGTCAAGAGTTTAATCCAAGGCAAGAGAACACTCCACCACTAGACCTCTTGAGTTGATTCATACAAATCTATGTGGCCTTACTAGTATAAAATCACCTCGAGGTGAAATATATTTCATTTTGTTGATTGATGACTATACCATAATGACATGGGTTGCATTGTTAACGCATAAATTTGAGGCTTTTGAAAAACTTAAAGTCTTCAAAGCACAGGTAGAAAATGAAATGGATTTAAAAATAAAGTGCCTAAGATCAGACAGAGGAGGAGAATTCACTTCTGATGAGTTCAACAGTTATTGTGAAAAGCATGGGATCAAGAGACAATTTTCTATTTCCAGAACCCCTCTGCAGAATGAATTAGTAGAGAGAACAAATAGAACTATTCAAGAAATGTCCAGGGCCATGCTTGATGAATCAGAAGTACTTAGAACGTTTTGGGGAAAAGTTGTTCAAATTGTTTTTAACATTCTCAATAAAGCACACATAAGGGTAAATAGTGATAAAACCCCTTATGAGTTATGGCATGGAAGACTAGCATCAATAAAGAACTTCAAAATCTTTGGCAGCAAATGCTACATTAAAAGAAATGAAGACAACTTAGGTAAGTTTGACTCTAGATTTCATGAAGGTATATTGTTAGGATACTCCTCCAGAAGTAAAGGATACAAGTGATACAACAAATGATCCAAAAAGGATCCAGAGAAGACTAAGGACAACTCAGAACTCGCAGAAGCAATTTAGGAAGCTCGGAATGGTCGCAACAGTCAGAGAAAGGGAAAAAATTCAAAGTTCTCAAAACTTAGTGAAAATGGTATCATCGCGAAGAGCGCATCGCAAGCTTTCCAACGGAGAAAACGGCTCGTCAAAGGGAGTTACAGATCGAAATATATTTGTGGTCAAAGTTTGGTCAACCTAGCTCAATCAATAGGGGGATGAGTCAGCATCTGTACTGCTGATGTCAGCATCAATATGGATGACATCAACATCTGTACAACATACGTGGCACATGTAAGAAGGTGACATGTGTCATCCTGACGTCAACATGGTGATGTGGCAACACCAAAGGTTGCCACGTGTCACTCATATTTGGTATTTTCGAGTCATTTTGTGGACCAGTAAAAATGTGCCATGTGGCAGTCCATACAACCAGGTGGCAAAACGTACGGTGATGTGGTGGCTGAGTTGGAAAACCATACACTAACATGGCAGGGTGATTGTATAATGGTTCATGTGGCCCAATGGTTGGATGCCACGTGGCCCAGTGATGGGATGCCACGTGGCAGTGGGAAATGCCCAATGACTGTTGATTAAGGTCGGCTGTCATTGATGTCAACCCTTAAAGAAAGACCCGTAGCACAAAGGTTTGGGTAATGGACCCAATAGTGTTTGATGTAAATATGACTCATTATTTTTTTTTCATGGTTGATAAGAAG
>JZKD02S1702814.1:247750-281112 GCA_000966675.3 Picea glauca
ACGAATTCAATGGTGTTGTCTGTTTTCTTATCTGAGAAAAACTTCCTCAACTTGATTTCAGAATGAGGTATACTTCTGTATTTTGCCAAATTCTTTTGTTGAGTTAATAAAAAGGCCTACCCATTTGAGAGCAGGACCCAAAGACGTAGTCCACCAGGGATGAACTTTGTTATCAAGTTTTTTGTGTTTAGATTTGATGATTATGTTTCTTCATTATTGAGTTTTTCCTTCTTTAATGGTGCACTTTAATTTATTCTCATTTAATGAAATTATTTATAAGTCACTATGATGAAAAGATCTTGGATCATGTTGGTATCAGAGTAGTCATCTTTGACTTGAATTGTTGAGTGTGAATGCTTACTAGGGCCAAGCATAAGCAGGGTGAAGGAACTCTTAAGACTTTCAATCCAGAAGTTGGTCGTGCATCCCGAAGGAAGAAAATGGCAGAAGAGGACAAGTGTGACGAATAGGAGAAAAACTTCCATATGGTCTTTTATCGCATGTCATAAATAGTCAAACGAATGTATGGAGACTACGAGAAAAGGATGAAGAAGAAAGGGAAGAAAAAGGAAGTACATGTTGATGATGATGCTTTGGTAAATCAAGGGGCTAGAGGAGACCCTCATGAGCATCCATCTTCACCATCAAGTTCTAGTTCTTCTTCCTCCGAGCATTCTCATCATTATATCCATAAAGCCTCTTTTAAGAAGCCATTATTAAAGCTTGATGTAAAATTTGTGTTTCCTATGTGTAATGGAGATGCTAATCCTAAAAATCTAGATAATTGGATCCAAAAGGTTGATGTATATTGACGTGTTCAACATATTGATGAAGAGGAAGTTAAAGTGCAACTAGCTTCTCTTCGGCTGGAAGGTGTTATCACTAAAAGATCGTTCACAACATTGCACACAATTGTTGAAGAAAACATCAATGCCAGCAACAATTAGTCCACCTATAGCACCAAAATCCATCCAGAATGAAAAAAACTATATAATTTGGTCAAAAATCAAAGTGCGCAAATTCACCAAAGGAAGCGCGCACACAGTGCGCAGTATGCGCGGGCCAACACAGCCCTCAGCACGCACTATGCACAAAATGCATGACTGTCTACGAGAAAATCCTTGCACTTCTATGAATGGTGCATTTATGGATCTTTTCGTCCCCTCAACCACTTCTAGTCTGACCCCTAACACGATTTGACACTCATATCTAAGTGAAATATAGATTGGAGGTTGGTCAATGGCTAGAGAGTGCCCCAAAAGACCCCTTGTTCACACTATGAACCAATTACATTTTGCCATGAATGGATGCTATAAATAAAATCCACTGGTGTGCTAAGAAACCAAGATCTTCAAGGTATTGTTATGCTGCAAGAATTCTTCCTTGAGAATGCTCTTTTCTCTTTGAAGCCTTCAAGCACCATTGCAATAGGTCATTCCACTTACCTCTTGAGGGAATAGACATTGTTTTTCTTCACCATTTGTCATTTCTTCCATTGTAAGGAAAGAAGAGCTCTCAATTAGGGAACTCAAGAGCCCTCCCAAGGAGGAAGAGGGGATTCATAAGTCCCTGCCTTTCTCTACGGTGTTTTGCCTACTAATATATTGATCCATTGGTAGCAATATCTTGGTCATTGTTTGATTTTCATGGTTCTAAGTTTCTCAAGCTTTCTAACATTTATTTCTTAGTTGTTTTTAGTTTTATTTCTTTGTTTTCATATGTGTTTGGTTTGTCTAACCCACTCACAAACTTATGTCTTGTTTAGCAGGCTTATATAAACATGCAAGTGTTGTTGTTTTGCTCACCCAAGTGACAAAACCAACACAACAGATTGGCGACCATATTGGGGATCGGTATCAAATTCCTCCCTGTTTCAGCCTTGAGAGCACTTTATTTTGATTGTTTTGACTTGCAGGCACCAAAAACGGTCTATCCCAGCCTACAAAAGTCAAAATTCAGAGCTGAGGAAGGAGTATTTCACTTGGAAATTTCTCCCCCGACGCGTGACAGGAAGTGCATGGATTTTCAGGCCCACAGACGCGCATTGTGCGTGAAACAAGCTTCATTGCTTTACGCATTGTGCACCCTCTATGCGCCTATCTGAACTGTAACCCGCGCATAAGTTCAATTTTTCAAAATTGTAAGGGTTTTTATGAATGGTTTGAGAGCCCCTAGCCTTCAGATTTTTATTTTCATGCACTTTGTAAGGCAACTGCACTCCACTTAGAGTCCTTTCTCATAAGAAAGGTTAGCTAACATAGACACTTAGGGGGTAAAAATAATCATTATTCTCGTATTTTGCTTTGTTTCCACATGGATGGCTCATTTGGATTGTAAAATTTTAAGTTGAAGTTATTGCTTTCATACACAATCACTGAAATTGGGATTAGAAGTTAATTTTAACCCTCAAGTATGCTCTTCCCCCGCACCCTTGTGTGATATCGGGAATCAGAAAGGTGGTTAAAAGGACATTTAATCTCCCTTAAAAAATCTTTAGGAGAGGACAAAGCCCCCCTAGGGTTCCTCTTAGTTTTTGAAATCATCTTAAAGCTTTGTAAGGGCCCATACATGCCCACATGTTTACAATCTTAGGATAGTTTCTACATGCTTTCTTAGTTTAGATCACAATCTAGGGAAGTTTAAAGATCAAAGTAACGGGCCCATACATGCCCACATGTCTACAAATCTAGGATAGTTTCAGATCTTTCTTAGTATAGACAACATTTTAGGGAGTTTAAAGGATTTGTAAGGACTCATATGTCCACATTGCTAGTTCTTTAGGGCTTTAAATACTCCACAAGGTTGTACCAAAGACACATAGTAAGCTAGGTAAAAAATATTTGTAAGGACCACAGGAAGTCCACATGTTGCAATCTCACGCTTAACTTATTAAAATATTTGCACACTTGTCACTTTCTTGCACACAAAAGCCACTCCTCACATACATAATTTCTATTAGAATAGTGGAGGTCGAAGTAGGTTTTCTCCAAAGGAATTCCAAAATATATAACTACTTCTTTGGAAATTATCCACACCCAATTAATTCAAACAAGTTTGGTCCATGACCCCAATCTCTCAGCCCACCACATCTAAAAAATTTCTAATAACGCACTAAATCTTCCTCCACAGGAGCTGCCAAAAGAATTTTTCTTTTAGTCTAGGTAGGATCTCAGGGGTAGGCATCCAAATAACCCCACGTTATTAGGCTCTCACATTTTCAAACAATAGAAGTTGAGAAATAGGGAACTTTCAAATCTTCCAAGTCAAGTGTTTCTACACCATAAGGTAGGGAGATACCCGTGAAGGGTCGAAGGCTGAGGTCTGGTTGTTCTACGTGTTCCTCCTTGAGTCACCCAACTCTTGTGAGGGCATCCAGCATGTGACCCATTTCTGAGGCCGAAAATCTAAATGTCACACTTTGACCAAGGTACTTAGCGGCCAAACTTAGGATATCCACCCAGGTGGCGATTGTGAGCTACAATCGCACCTTGATCATATTTTGTGTGGCTATTGGAAATATCGCCAGTTCTTGCGGGATATGCACCCTCTACCCCTCATTATAATTTATTACTTAAACCTTCACTAGTTCCTCTTTTGGTGGCTTCAAACCCCATTTTTGAGTTCTATTGGAAGGCCCAATGCTAATTGAGAGGAAGGGCGACACGTCTATTAGGACACGGGCATTTGTTTTTATTGTTCCCCCACGCGGAAAAAATCCACCTATCCACATACTTGGTTATTTACAGTTGATTTATGTATGATGTTCATTTGATTACATGCAATTGTGAGTTATACTATTTTGTGAAGGTCAAAAATATACAAAGTTATTGTTCATTTATTTCTCTCTTGTCACCATTTGCACACATTCACTTTGCTAGTTGGAAACCATAGGGGAACCATAGAATCACCGTTGTTCCAGATGCTTGTATAATCTCCCTCCTATTCTAGGAGGAGTCCCTAGTCTTGCCAACTCACCGACTCAACCATCTGACACCCCAGTGAGTGCTACTGTTTTGGGATCATCTTTACTTGGTTCCACTTTGCTTGGATCAAATTCCCAAGGCCATCCATCCATTAGTTCTCCTTCACAAGAAGGCGGGGGTCAAACTTCTTCTCAAGGGAGAAGTACCACCCCACCACACCCCTCTCAAGGGACAGGTCCACTACCTACTCACACGAAGGTTGGAACTAATCCTCTGCCAAATATCCCTATGCCATACTTGGCATCCTTTAACATTCCTAATTTTACCAAACTCACGAATGATCCCATTTTACATGACCCCACATGGCCCAACATGCCTACCAAACTACCTTCAGATATTCCAAAGTTTGAAGGAAAACTAGGGGAAGATCCCTCCAACCATGTTATGACCTTCCACTTATGGTGTTCTTCAAACAACATCATGGATGATTCCATCCGCTTGAGTTTATTTCAAAGAACTCTCACGGGTTCATCAACCAAGTGGTATGTGGATGAAAAATCAGGGTCCCATGTGACCTTTGAATCATTGGCCAAGGCATTTTTGTCCCTTTTCCAACTACCAGTTCATCATGATACTGGCTTAGAACTTCTCTATGAGTTCAAACAAACCACTGCTATCCATATAGCCGACCACATCCATGAATGGCGTTGGCGACATAGTTTGTGTAAAGCGGAAACCACTAAAGAACGTCTTGATTGGTTTCTCAAATCTTTCGTCTTTGTTATTGCCAAGGATGTAGCATCCACTTTTCCTCAGTCAGAAGAGGAAGCCATCAATAAGGCCCGACAGTTTGACCTCATCTATGCTTAGTCAGGTTTCTTATACACAGTATTGCATGATGCACCCTGACCCATACCATTCGTCCAGGACAAACCTGGGATGTACCACATGGTAGATGGGTTGATTGGTTCCATGACCTATCTCAACCCTTACAGCCACCCGTCACCCACTTATGGGGCACATCCATATCCACAACCATATGGAGGAATGTCTTATTAACCTCCCCCCACTCACCAACAATCGTATCTTSTTGCTCCCCTTCCACCATTGGGTGGACCCCCACCGGTACCCATGATGCATATGGTCTCTCAACCAAGTATGAGTTCACCCTCAACCCCCGCATATAATCTCAGCATTAGTGGAAGTGATTCAAATTCCTACATGCCATATGGATCGTCTCCACAAAACAATCCATATTTTCCATTTTCTGGTCCTCCACAGTTGGTTGCTCCTCCACTAGGACAACCACATGCCGACATTAACTTTGTTCAACCCTCTCCCATTCAATAGCTTCAAAATTTTGAACAATTGAATACGGAAAATCCTCCCCATCCACCAAATAATTCCAAGAAGAAAGGGAAAAACTGAAACAATAACAACCCGAGACCAAGAGGAAATAACCCCCAACAAAACCATCCCACTGGGGGCAACCAACACCCCTAAGGGGGCACCAATAACAATCAACCATGACAAGGGAATAACAATAACCTTAGAACTAACTTCCTTTGTGCTCTTTGTGGTGAGTATGGACATTATACACACCATTGCCCCCAAATTGTTGACTTCAAATGGATGAAAGAATCCATGAACGTGCAACGTCCTACAACGCCACCTGCCCCTTAGCAGGCCCCACAACATTATTTGCAACCACCACCTCCAACATTTTTGCAAAACCCTATTCCACACCAAGGTGTGATGAATACCCAACAGGAGATAACCCCAGCCCCACCACAAATGGGGCAGTATCAAAACCCAGATCCTAATCAACCTGGAAATCTGGTCGATCGCAATATCCTCCTTACCAGTGAAGAAGAGATTCTTCTACCAACTCACGGTCGTCAATACGGTGTTCCCCCTTAATCCACCCCAACCACCTCAGAAGCGACTCCAGCTACATCCAGACAACTATTGATGATTCCACACCCTAACACTGAACCAAACCCTCGTATACCTCATATGTCATTATGACGGAACGTACATAACCCTCATGCTAGGGCAGCCCATAACTACAGTCTGGTCGACGACTTAGCACGGTCTTCTGCAACCATGTCTGTATTGAAGGTCCTCCAAACTTTTCCATCTCAGTGGAAATATTTGCTTTCCGCCTTTGGGGCAGTCGACTCAATTTATACTTGACTCATCACTTTTGATCTAGATAGCGGAGAACCACACCTCCCCACCTTGGTAGCTTTTCAGATGCCAGTTAAGATCTGGAACATCACAGTTCATTGATGCATCATCGACGAAGGTGCATCCACATGCATCATGTTCAAAGTAGTATGGAAAAAACTTGGCTCCCCTGAGCTAGTACCATATGTCATCACCCTGAGAGCTTACGACGATCACCCATCGTCCCCCGAAGGTCTCTTCCAAAATGTCCATGTAGAACTTGGTGGAAAAACCATCCTCATTGACATCGAATTTATCGACGCCCGACTTGATTACAATATCTTGTTCGAACGTAGCTACATGTATGTTATGAAGGCGATAGCCTCTTCTATGTTTCGAATGATGATGTTCCCCCACAACAGGAAAATCGTCACCATCGACCAACTTACACATTACAAACCTAATCATTCCACCAACATTGATAACATTATCCCCCTTGTTTGCACTAGCTCAGATGCTTTTTCAGTCATCAACATGGGTCCCGAAATTTTCAAGGACCCATCCTTGCTAGGGGCATATCATGGAGCACCACCTCTCCTACACCCTTCAGCACAAGTGTGTGTAGTATCTTCTAATGGAACAGATATCAAAGACAATACTCCTTCCACCGAGGCCCCTCCCCACATCGAAGTTCCACCAGTTGGAGAACTATTACCTCAGAAGTTCCCTAAGCACCCCACTGCACCACTTATCCCAGATTTTCCCCCTCTCCAGGGGAAAATCCCAGTTTTGGAGATAGTCCCCCAATCCATTACCCAAATTCCCTTTTTCTAACCCCCACCTAGAGTTCAAGCATTCCAGGTAGCTACTACTCTCACCCTTCCAAACATGGTTCTTTTTATCCCTTTATGGTATCTCCATCCCCCTGCGATGGTCCCTACGCCATCTCTCCCTCCTCAGACAGAGGGATTATCGATGCAGATCCCAGTACAGGCTCCTGCCACACCACCACCACTGGGGGCAGACGAAAGAAGAATGAGCCCACAACTCCACTTCCTCCCCAAGCTCAACCTCCTTGCGCACTATGCGAAAAAGACAGGAACCCCACTAACAGATGTACTACTCTTCCTGAGTTACGCAGTCTGATATAGATCCCTTGAGCAACCACATTTCTTGCCACTCCACCAAGTACATCCACTGCTACTATGGAGTCCTCAACCACACGCAATAAAGGGTTGCAAACCAAATTCGCTTGTGCCATCTATTCAGAATATGACCACTACACTCATCATTGCCCAACTCTACCTCAATTTCGCCAAATGCTAGCCGAAGTATACCAAAAATATCGGCTAGAGCCCTCTCAACCACTCCCTACTAAGGCTCACATTACAGATATTCGATATATTTTATCGTCAGTCCTTGAGCGAACGAGGTACCATCCACAATATCAAGACATTTACTTTATGTTCAGCTATCCCTCGCACCCTGTACATGATATCTCGTTTACGTCCTCACCACTTGAGGACAATAATGCTTACCCATTGATAGTTCCCCCTGTCACCTCCCAAGATCCCCTGTATTCTCGCATTTTTCACTGCGACGAAGATATCATGGAGGAACTCACTACCCCCAATTGCCCATGGAATGTGCTCCATCATTGAGCACTTTTTCTTTCACAGGAGGCCTTTCACCCTCCTATCCAAGCCTCCATGTGCGCAATTGAAACCAAGGATTTTATTCCTTCGAGGCATATAGACTAGTTCAATAACCCTATCCTTGCCTCAGATGCTTTTGAAGAAGGCAACATGGCCAACATCTCCCCCACTGACAAAATTGACATTTCCATTAAATGAGGAATCGTAGAAGAAATCACCATTGGCGTCACATGCTCCCCTGAAGAAATCATTGCTTACAAATCTCTCTTTCAGAAATACCGGGATATTTTTTCCTGGTCATATACAAAGATGTTCGGCCTCAATCCTTCTATAGTCGAACATCGAATCGACACTTGGCCAGATGTCGCCCCTATTCGTCAAAAGCAACGCCCCCTTTACCCATCCAAAGTTGCAGCTATCAAAGCCAAAATTGACAAGTTACGCATTGTTGGGTTCATTTACCCCATTGCGTACACTTTGTGGGTCTCCAACCCTGTCCCCATTAACAAAAAACAGGGCATTATTCGCGTCTGCACAAACTTTTGGGATCTCAACCACGCTTATCCCAAAGACAACTTTCTAACCCCTTTCATCGTCCAAATCATCGATGACTGTGTCGGCCACGAGGCACTATCCTTTATGGATGGGTTCTTTGGCTACAATCAAATCCAAATCCATCCAGCAGATCAGTACAAAACTGCTTTTACTACCCCCTTGGGGTACCTTTGCTTATCACGTCATGCCTTTTGGACTAAAAAACGCTGGTGTTACATTTCAACGGGCAATGACCTATGTTTTTCATGATCTTGCTCGCATCATCCTTGCTTATTTTGATGACCTCACTACTCGATCCAAAAAGGAAACCCAACATTTAGACGACTTACGCATCGTTTTCCAACGATGTCGCCAGTACAATATATGTTTGAACACCCTCAAGTGCATCTTTTGTGTCACTGTCGAACGCCTCCTTGGGTTCATCGTCTCCCAACATGGTATCACTATGGACCCCCTCAAGGTCCAAGCTATCACAAAAATTCCACCACCACGGAATTTATGCCAACTGCAGAGTGTGCAAGGAAAATCCAACTTTCTACGTTGTTTTGTCCCAGACTACGCCACTCGCGCACATGGTTTTCTCTGCCTACTGTGACATGATATCCCATTTCGATGGGACCAACATGCTCAAGCAGATTTTGATTATTTGAAATCCACCCTTCCAATGCCCCTTTGATTAGTCCCCTAGACTATGATCGTGATTACATCCTCTATTTATCAGACTCAATTGTCCCAGTAGCAGGAGTCCTCGTCCAATTAGGGGATGATGGGCGTCAGCATGTGATTTACTACATTAGTAAAAACCTTTCAGGGCCACCCCTGAAGTATAATCATGATGAGAAAATCACCTTAGCAGTTGTCCTCACAATCCAAAAACTACAACATCACATTCTGCTTCGAACTACTAAGGTCATAGTAGATTCCAACCCCATGTAGTACTTGCTTAGTCGATGACAGATTAATGGAAAATTTACCCGATGGATCGTCATCCTCCTAGAATACGATCTGGAGTTCTCTACTCCCAAAATCAAGAAATCTCTAGTCCTAGCTAAACTCATTACGACTTTTCCCTCGGACGCCAAATCTTCCCCTATCAATGAGGATTTCCCTAATGAACACCTCGTCTTCATCCCCTCTGATGACCTCTGGTATGACGACCTCCTCATCTACCTTTGTACATAGAAGTTTGGGTCTCATCTCTCTCGATATGATCGTCAACACATTCGCCATCAGGTCCCCTGCTACCTCCTCATCTGAGATATTCTCTATCGACGTGGGGTCAATACCATTCTTTGGCGATGTCTTACCATCGACGAAGCTGACCGAGTCTTGAACGACTGCCATAGTGGTGCTTGCGGTGGTCACCTCTCGGGTTTGTCCACCACCCAAAAAATCATTCGAGAAAGGTACTTCTGGACCACTTTGTTTCATCACTGCATCCATGCTATCAAGCAATGTGACAAATGCCAGCTTTATGCAAACAAAGCACGAGTGCCACCAGCTCTTCTACATCCAGTCATCATAGTTGGCCCCTTCTGTAAATTGGGCATAGACTTGATGAATTTCCATCCTCCATATAGTAATGGACACAAGTACATTGTCGTGGCAATATATTACTTTACCAAGTGGGCCGAAGCCATGCCCACATTTAACAACATCGTTGACACAACAACGCATTTTTTCTTCAACCACGTCATTACCCGGTTCGGAGTCCCACTACAGTTAGTCTTCGATCATGGTAAACACTTTGAGAATCAGATCTTTGTGGAAATCTCCTCAAAATTAGGCTTCACCCATGAGTTTGCCTCCCCATACTACCCTCAGTCCAATGGACAGGTCGAGGCTGTCAACAAATTCCTCAAAACCATGCTACAATGTACCGTCAACAAACATAAGACCAACTGGCATTATATATTGTTTTCTGCTTTATGGGCTTATCACACGGTAGTCAAAACTTCCATCAATTTTACATCGTTCCACCTCATCCATGGGATCGAAGCCACCCTCACTATCGAGTTCGAAATCCCCACATTACGCACTTCCATTGAGCTATTACTTGAAACTGCTCCAATGGAGCAGTTTCTGTTGACCTTACAATCACTTGATGAAGATCGTCAATCTTCATTACAACACAATGAGGCAGCTAAAAAATGGTCCAAAGCCACCTTCGACCGCCATGTCAACCTTCCCTCATTTAACGAAGGTGATCTCGTGTTAGCCTATGATATCGCCCACGAAACTCTCGTCCATAGAAAATTCGAGTCATTATGGCATGGACCCTTCATCGTCCAACATTGCCTCACTAAAGGCACCTACATATTGGCCTCTCCAGAAGGCTACCCTCTCAAAGAACCCGTCAATGGGTTGTACTTAAAGAATTTTTACACCTAAGCATAGCCCCACTACCTTAGGTTTCTCTTTGTGCACATTTGTAGAGTTTTTAGTCTTCTTTATTGCCACCACTTCTCATGTCTGATCTATCATCCATGTTGTTGACAGATGCATTATCCATCAGCCTACCACATCGGTTACGCTAACGGTGCCAGCCGTTGGACCCAAAATCTCACTTCAGCCACTTGGGCCCTCTATACTCCCTCACATGTCCTGCTCCACTCCAGTGGCATATGTTTGGGCTCGACCACCAACAACCAAGCCAAATACAATGCCTTCATTGGTCTCCTCGCCAAGGCCAGTCACCACCACATTCGTCACCTTAGCATTCTATTAGATTCCCAACTTGTCGTCCTGCAACTCAACAATGTATATCATGTTCACAATCCTTGCCTCTTTCTCAAATACCTGCAAGTTAGACTCCTATCTCACAACTTTGATTTCATCACATTTACACATATTCCAAGAACACTTAATCAAGTAGCAGATCACATGGCTAACCTAGTATTAGATTGGCATTTATAACATTAAAACAACATTTTATACATAACATCATGCATTTGTCACAATGCATAGACAAGAAATCATACATAAAAACATAACGCATAGAGACAAGCATGATATATATATATATATATATATATATATATATATCATAAAGGTCCTCGGTGTTTACAAAAACATACATGTACAATCACTCGTAGGTCCATGAATCCCCTCACCCCTATGAGTACAAAAATGGGTATCAAGTACCCTATACAAAATCGGGCTCCAAATCTCGTACATACAAAAACCGACACTCAAGGTGCCCCCAGAGCTCCCCCCCCAGGTCCTTTGTTAGTCGAATGTGCCCCACCAGCTGGGGGCCCTCTAGGTCTAGGAGGTAGCCAACCAGTCATCGTTTCCCTAACCATTGTTGCTCGACGGATCAGGGTCCGCCACTCTATCGGTACTCCCACGAACTGCTTCAATACCTCCTCGTCTTGGATGTGGGCCCACATGCCCTCAGGCACACCCTATAGAAACCGCTTGAAACGTCTGTGTAGGTCCTCCAACATCACCTTGGCATCTGCCTACAACTCTCTTGCTAGTCCAGTACCAACGTCATCTCGTCATCGCCTTTGTTCAACCCTCGGCTCTGCAAGCATCGATCGAGCTAGCCCCCAACGAGTCAGCTCCCTAACAACCTCCACCTCTCGCCCTTGGGGTCCCACATCTGCAAAACAACACCAAAGATAATGTCAACCTCCATATACATATATAATCAATGTTATCTATCAAAATCACAAAACATAAAACTATAACACATACTCTGTTGGTCCCAGTCCTCCTCAGGAGGCAACACCATGTTTGGATCATGGCGAAAGTCCATACCCGTGTATGGATACTTCAGAATAACATGTGGCATCTGGTGCCACACTCGAGCCACTGTGGTTGTGAAATAGTGGCCACCCTCCCCACCTCCATGACGGGCCAACAAGTGGGCCCACCACATTAGTCGCAACTCTCATCGCCCCGTGGGCTCTAATAGGATCCTTGGGCACAATAGAGGCACCCTCTCTAAGAACCAGGCCACCAAAATAGACCCAAAATAAAAGTCACCGGAGTCGGCTCACCGACACCGGTTCAGCTATCCCATCATATTGGTGTACATAAGCACACCCCATGGAAACGGGTCCCCATCCAGGACTTGCTCCACTACTGTCAGCTGACCACCAGTGATCTGTTGAGTCCCCAAGGATCCATAGATCCTCACCACCATCACCACAATACACTTAGTAAGGAGGTCATCAATGGCCTTGATGCGGACGGCCAAACCCGACATAGGGTTTGGCTTAGTATAATGGTGAGCCACCATGGTCTCCACCCGATCCTCCCCATGCAGATGGGGCTCAACAGGTAGGTCCATCCCATGGAATGGGAGCCCCATTAAGAAATATACATCCTCTGTAGCAGAGAATGTCAGTTGCTCCCCTCTAACTATGAAGCACTGCAGATTAGTGCTCCACATCTTGATCAAGTACTGAAGTAGGAACTCTTGTGGCCATATCAGGGGACAGTCGAAGAACTTGAGCAACCCACAGGTTGTCAAGTGTCTCTGCACGCCCAGTCTCTCACTGCCTCCTGTAACCAATCCCATTCACACTCTCTCTAGTGGACCGGCATGGTGTTGTATACTCTGTTGATCACCCGTATCCACAAATAAAAATTTGATTAGCCTCATCATCCAACAAAAAACATAAATATAGAAAAAATTACAAACCCTTAGCCTTGCCCACAGTGTGCGGCTTTCACCCAGACAGGTACACACATGTGCGCACCTTTTCTTTGCACAGTTGCGCACTAATGCACAGTTGTCCGAGAAACAATCACACATGAGTGTGCAACTGTCAGTCATACAGGTGTGCATCTCATGCTCACCTATTTTCCCATCCCTCATGCCCACATGCGCAGCTTTGTCAAGCACAACCGCACATTATGTGTGGGAAATTGGGTTATACCCGCACACATATGCACAGGTATTTCTACTTTTCTTGCGCACTGGTGGAGCCCTACCCCTTAAAATATCCTGTACGATCCTCCGTACAGCCCATACCTACAAACTAGGAAATTCACCAAATGCGGGATGATAGGACCACTAACCTATCTCTCGCCACTCCCGGATCGATAGCCTCACGCTCCCGCAATCTAGAAATCTCCTTAGGGCTATCTCGTTAGGTCCACAAATAGTGACAGGTACAAAGAGGTGGCATTGTGTGCCCATCAACCATATATAGCCCCCTTTGCCCAACTTCCACACATTGTTACAGGAGCCCAGAGCCCCTTCAGGTATATTTTCGACACTGGCATGTAATTATTCCCTCTATAAATCAATTGCATATCTCAGTCACACCCTCTGACATTTACCTTTAGGGTCCTTACATCTAGCTCTACAATATCTTTACCTCTATCGCATTTGGGTACAGTCAATTGGTCGCACTCTCCCCCACATGAGTTGTCCCATTCATAGTCCCCCTTGGCAACTTGACACTCATGTTGATTTCACCCCCTAGGGATGTGAGTCCTGATAGTCTTATGCACTTCCAAGAATGAACCCCATACTTCTTCTCATCATATTGCTAACCTTCCCAATGCACTCCCAGGTCATCTCATCTCGATCATATTGAATGCATCTCCGTAATATCATTATCCCTCCATCTCATCAGGTATCAGTTTTCCCATATGCAGATTGTCCTCCATCCATTTACCTAATACAAAAACCCACCCATGGGGCCCCCACCCTCCACCAGTTCTCTTTCACAAACTTTCTCCCTAATAGGCCAAGCCATCTTTCACTGGGACACTCGTTTCTGTATCTATATACTCAACCCAAATTATTCTTTATTTCTTTGGTAATTGTAAAAAGCCTTTGTTTCCAGCATATACATAGCTTTTTTGTTGTCATCCTTAATGGCCTTTTTTTTTGGAAAAGCAACCCATGTTGCCCTTGGTTGGGGCATCCCCTCTTTTTTCATTCTGACATCGTTCATGAGCCCTGAGTATCCCAAGTCCATGTACCCATGATCTATGAGTTTGTTCACTTTGTTAAAGCCTCTGGCACAGTTTAACCCCAGATCTAGTCGTCTCCCTGACGCTAGATCCATTTTTATGGTTGTTGCCAATCATCCTTCAACACCCCAACCAAGGGCAATCTTGAGTCCCACAACATCTTGACTTTGTTCATGTTACTCATCAGTACCCGATATCACCTATTACTCAGTGGATTTCACGAATCCCTTTGCTTCTTCAAGTTGCGCCTCCCTTCCTGTCGACATCAACACTATTTCTAGAAGGGCGACAATATCCTGACTCTCATTACCTTTACAATGAGGATTCTCTGATGGCACGGAGAGAATTATCATTTCTCTCTGATTCTGTTGACCCCCATAACATTCGAATTCAACAAAACTCTCATGTTATGGTGGATCTTATTATGCGACTATCGTAGTTGTTTCATACCAGCCGAAGACCTCTGAATCTATTAGGCCATCAATGCCTACGAGTCATCGACAATTATTACATTCGTCCTTGCCTCCCTTCAGAGTCCGTTCACAATTTAGAACCATCATCTGTCGTTATCAACCGCCCCTGAGGGCGCTGCAGTTATCTACATTAACACACATCTTCAGTTATAATCACATTTTAGGTTTCATGACACGAGCATGGGGCATGCCCACCTCATTTGTACACATATTTTCTTTTTTCTCCCTAGAGAAAGGTTTGGGTCCCACAGTTTTCCCTCTCCCTCTGGCGGATCGCTCTTGCAGTTCCTCTCCTCACTCTTCATTACAATGGCACTCTCAGCAAAAGAAACATTGAGGTATTTCGGCTATATATCTGCTCCTAACCTCACACATCAGGGAGCATCTATTATCATTGAAAAATCGTTCGCAACATTGCACACAATAGTTGAAGAAAAAATCAATGCTAACAACAATTAGTCCACTTATAGCACCAAAATCCATCCAAAAGGAAAAAAAACTATATAATTTGGTCAAAAATCAAAGTGCGCAAATTCACTAAAGGAAGCGCGTGCACAGTGCACAGTATGCGCGGGCCAACACATCCCTTAGCGCGCACTATGCACAAAATAAGCGATTGTCTATGAGAAAAGTCGTGCACTTCTATGAACGATGCATTTATGGATCTTGTCGGCCCCTCAACCACTTCTAGTTCGACCCCCAACATGATTTGACACTCATCTCTGAGCGAAATCTAGCTTGGAGACTGGTCAAGGGCTAGAGGGTGCCCTAAAAGGCCCTTTGTTCACACTATGAAACAATTACATTTTTCCATGAATGGATGCTATAAATAAAAGCCATGGGTGTGCTAAGAAACCAAGATATTCAAGGTATTGTTATGCTACAAGAATTCTTCCTTGAGAATCCTCTTTTCTCTTTGAAGCCTTCAAGCACCATTGCAATAGGCCATTCCACTCACCTCTTGAGGGAATAGGCATTGTTTTTCTTCACCATTTGTCATTTATTCCATTGTAAGGAAAGAAGAGCTCTCAATTAGGGAACTCAAGAGCCATTCCAAGGAGGAAGAGGGGATTCATAAGTCCCACCTTTCTCTATGGTGTTTTGCCTACTAATCTATTGATCCATTGGTAGCAATATGTTGGTCATTGTTTGATTTTCATGGTTTTAAGTTTCTCAAGGTTTCTAACATTTATTTCTTAGTTGTTTTTAGTTTTATTACTTTGTTTTCATATGTGTTTGGTTTGTCTAACCCACTCACAAACTTTTGTCTTGTTAGAAGGATTATCTAAACATGCAAGTGTTGTTGTTCTGCTCACCCAAGTGACAAAATCAACACAACAGAAGGCATCGATCTACATGCAAGTGTTGTTGTTTTGCTCACCCAAGTGACAAAACCAACACAACATAAGGCATCGATCTCGTATGGTGGGAGACCAAACTTTAGGACATAACTAAGTGTGGTAATCTTCTTTCCTCGTCGTCGAAATTTAAATGAATGATAAACAAGAAATTTTATCGATTGGGTTATTTACTTAAAGTAATGATGGAATGGAAAACTTTAAGACAACGTAAAGGTCAAACTATACAAAGTTTCACAGAAGAATTTAGGAAGAAAGCTCTTGCATTAAACATTCCTTTGGATTATTATGAAACTTTAATGAAGTATATTAGCACACTTCACAGTTATATTCGTCATACTTTGCTATTGTTTAACCCCACCAATCTTGACGAAGTTTGCGTGCAAGCCACTCACCTTGAGAACAGGGGAAAGTTTGTTCAAGAAGATCCCACAAAGAAACCTTCCAATCTCCCACATAATCCTTTTAAAAAGTTTAAAAGGAAGGAAAAGAAGACCACCATAGGGACGAGAGAAGGAGGAAAGCCATCTTGCACTCATTACAAGAAAAGTGGTCACAATGATGAACATTGTTGGAAACTACATCCAGAGAAGAGACCGAAACAGTTCGGTGGAAAGGGGAAGACAAAAATCGTTGCTAGAGTGCAACAATGTCTTGGTTTCGATTCAGGAGACAAAGGAAATATCACAACGATTGGAGTACAAGGTAAAGATTCCTTTCATGCTAGTTCAAATTCCAATAATGAATCTCATGATGATGAACGAAGGAGGAATGAATTATTTCACGTAAGAGTTGTATCTAAGCACACTAATATAGATACATTATTTGATCCGGGTTCCCAAGCAAACTTGATATCTGAAGCACTTGTCAAAAATATGGGTCTTGAAACGAAACCACATCCAAAGCCAAACTTATGTGATAAAGCAAAACTTAATGTCACCAAACAATGTAGGGTCAAATTTGCTATTGCTTCAAAGTTGATTGATGAAGTGGATTTGGATGTTGTATCACTTGATATATGTGGCATAGTGTTGAGGAGTCCTTATCTTTATGATATAAAAGAAACCTTATTTCGTCATGAGAACAAATACCACCTTACTAAGGGGGGAGTGGAATATATTATTAGAGCTCACAGCATGAGGGTAAACACAACACTTGTTAGTGCAGGACAAATGAAGATACTCATAAACACCAATAAGAGATATGTACTCATGGTCGTAAGGGAGAAAGGTGTCAGAACATCTGACGCTTTCCAAGGATGTGATCCTTCTCATAAGAAAGAATTAATTGATATTGTTTCTAAGTATGATGATATTTTCCAGGAACCAAATGGATTACCTCCTAAGAGGAAAATCCAACATGAGATGCATCTTCAGCAGGATTCTCCTCTTCCTAATGTGGGCATGTACAGGATGTCAGTTGTGGAGATGAAAAATATCAAGAAGTAGGTACAGGACTTATTGGATAAAGGGGTCATCGAGCCCAGCTCATCTACTTGTGGTTCTCTGATCGTGATGGTGCCAAAAAAAGATGGCACATGGCGAATGTGTGTCGATTACTGGGCCTTGAATAAGATCACAGTGAAAAATCGATACCCTCTTCCTCGTATAGATGATTTGCTTGATCAGTTAAAGAATGTTGTTTATTTCACTAAGTTGGATTTGCACAGTGGATACCATCAGATCAGGGTTGCAGAACAAGATGCATGGAAGACTGCCTTTAAAACCAAACATGGATTGTTTGAGTGGTTACTTATGTTGGTTGGGCTTTGTAATGCTCCGACAACTTTCATGTGTGTGATGAATGATGTATTCAGGCCTTTCCTAGATGATTTTTTTATTGTATATTTAGACGACATTCTTATTTTTAGCAGGACTTGGGATGAACATGTGAGGCATGTAAAGCAAGTATTGGATACTTTGCAAAGGGAAAAGTTGTATGTAAAACTGTCCAAATGTAAATTTGGTAAGACTACACTTGTGTACTTAGGTCATATTGTAGGAGGAGGACAATTAAAAATTGATCCTTCTAAGATTGATGTAATTGTAAATTGGCCTGAGCCCAAAAATGTAACCGAGATACAAAGCTTCTTAGGTGTAGTCCAGTATTGGAGGAGGTTCATTTCAAACTTCTCCTTCATAGCAGCTCCTTTGCATGCCTTAACTAGTGTGAAGAACACTTTTCAGTGGGGAGGAAAGCAACAAAAATCTTTCGACACTTTGAAGGAAAAGATCAATACCACACCAGTATTAGCACTGTCGAATCTTCAACAACCCTTTGATATCGAGACAGATGTTAGCAGATACTCCATGGGTGAAATATTGATGCAATATCGTAAGCCTATATGTTACAACTCTGAAACTTTTAACCAAGTTGTTGTTAACTATCCTACATATGATAAAGAGTTGTATGCATTAGTTCAAAGCGTAAAGAAATGGAAACACTACTTGTTAGGGAAGGAAACAATCATACATATAGATCACCAACCCTTACAGTATCTCCTAGAACAAACCAAACTGCAACAATCTTGATACTATAGATGGATGGGTTTCCTACAACTATTTTATTTGGTAATCAAGTACAAAAAGGGTACAAGTAACAAGGTAGCTAATATGCTTTCTAGACCTCCTATTGTCACTTCTATTATTTTGAAGAATACTTATTTATCTCATGATAGCTATGTGGAACAATATGCCATTGATGAAGTTTTTAAAGAAGTATATGAGAAGCTAACCCATGGTGCACAGGTAGAGAACTTTTGTCTGCAGGGAAAACTACTCTACCATCTTGGAAAGCTATGTATTCCTACAAATGAACAAGTCCATGTAATACGAGAAGCTCACACTTCTCTTGTGTCTGGGAATTTTGGGGTAGGAAAAACTATGACTCATTTATAGAGGTTTTTGTTTTTTTTTTACATGAAAGTGGAAATTATAGCAGTGGTATGACCACTGTGCAAACATCTACATAGTTTGGGCATGCATCATGTGCATGAATACCAAAATTACATATATAGGCGCCATAAAACAAAGCCCAAAAATGCCCATTCTGTCTTAGATTCCAAAAATTGACTCCTATGGATTTAAAATGCTGCATACAGAGTATCTTCAAAGTAACCAAAATTGGGCAAGGTTCAAGAGTGGGGAGGTGCATAGTTACACCTGTTGTCCCAGATTTGAGGGTCCTTTGTTCAGAGAAGCATTCACTCCTGCGTCTTTATGGAGTGTCATTCTGGCGACTTGAAGCTCCAACTTTTCCAGCCTGGATTCTAAGTCCGCAATTCTTCCATTGACCTACTGCGTCGTCTGAGTGAGGGCCTCCACAACTTCCTCTTTGAGCTGAATTAGATCTTCCTCTAGCATCTTGAACTTTCTGCCACCTTCCCCATCCAGTCGGAGAAGAAACCCTCTGTGTGCATTGAGATTCCTCTTCAAATCATAGATTTCCTGTTCCAGCGAAGGAGGAGGATTGGGTGGAGCAGCCGACTCAAAGCTGGAGGCCATTTGGCGGGCTGGAGAAAAAAAACGACAGAGTTTGAGAGGCTCGGGACTGGCCAAAATGATTCGAGCAAGACAAACGTTCATCCGAGGAAGATAATGCTGAACTGTAGGCTTCTGCCACCCTGAATTTAACTGCGACACAAACGTGCGAAGCCATGATGTGGAGGGACCTCGCTCGAGCACCTTGTGGGAGAGAGATGGGCTCGGGACTGGAGTGCTTGAGGGGCGTGAGGGTAGCCTCGTGCAAAATTGTGTAGAATGATGCAACCTGGAGGGAGGGAGTTAGGCATTGAGGTGATGCCACAGATTGGGACACGAGGAGGATCGTCTGTCTGCCCCCTGACAAGAGACCTCCGACGAGATCTCCAATGAGTTGCCTGCCTCAGACCATTAAGGGATTGGGGCGAAGGATAGTGTCCCATTGGTTAAGAGGATTCCCTTGCTCAAGGGGATGGCGGCTTTAGTTGCTTGATCCGCTTCTCCATTTAATTGCCGGAGCACATGATAAAAATCAATCTTCTGGAAGGATTTAGAGAGTCGTTGGATTTTCTTGAGAATTTGTCGAAGATTCATTTGATTTGGTAATGAGTTAGTGACCAAGTCTTGGATTTGGATCCGAGAGTCTCCTATCACCATGATTTCATTGATGCCTTGCTCCTGGGCTTGGGTAAGGCCTTGCCAGAGACTCAGAGCTTCTGCCACGTTATTGGTGTCTTCCCCTAATCCCTAGGAATAGCTTAGTTCTAGAATTTCATTGGGGCCATAGAGAACCCCTCCCCCTCCTGTCGCCCCTCATTTACAAAGGTTTTGTTACTGGCCTCAAATGAAAGCAATTGTAACTAAATATGTAAAGGGGTGTGTGATGTGTTCTACTTGTAAGCCCACTAATAGAAAATTGGGACTATACTCACCACTTCTTGTTCCATCCCATCCATGGGAAAGTATCTCCATGGATTTTATAGGGGGTTTACCAATGTCAAAAGGGGGTCATGAATATTTGTATGTTGTATTGGATAGGTTCAACAAGGTGTGTATCTTAATGCCATGTAAAAATCAGATCACTGCTTAGCAGAATGCTAATCTCTTCTTTTAGTATGTTTGGGTTCACTTTGGGTTACCCACATGCATTATCTCGGATCGAGATACTAGATTCCTTGAGGATTTTTGGACAAGATTGTGGAGAATGATGGACACCAAATTAAAGAGGAGCACTACTTTCCATCCACAGACCGACGGACAGACAGAGGTTGTAAACTGAACAATGGTTCTTTTGCTTCAAGGCTACTACAACAAGCATCCCAAGTTATGGGATGAACAAATACCCTATGTACAACATGCTTATAACCGAGCCTTACATTCCTCCACTCAGTGCTTGCCTTTTGAGACATGTTTTGGGTACCTACCTAAGGTTCCTTTGGACTTGATGTATGGGAGAGATGTCGATTCAAATGAAGAAAGAAATGAAGACAGAGCCCACAAGTTCATCCAGAGGATCCAACAAGTTCACCAAGCAATCAAGGAATAGTTGGAGAAAATTCAAGCGCAGTATAAAGCTCGGCATGACAAACACAGGGTTGATCATTAGTTTCAGGTTGGAGACCAAGTATGGCTTCACATCATCAAGGAAAGATTGAAGGGTGAGGGCAAGAAACTCAAGCCCATTCGTTATGGACCCTTCACTATTTTGGAGAAAAGTGGTACCGATGTTTTCCGTAATGATATTCCACCTTATATGAAGATTTACTCAGTTGTAAATGTTGAGAACTTGAAACTTTTTAAGCCTCCTATGATCATGGATCAGGATGAGCAAGTTTCAATACCATCAGTTGATGAGTTTTCTCATGAGTACTTGGATGAGTTAAAGGAAGATATCATCCTGGACAAAAGGATGAGGACTTCATGCAGGGGTGATGTTGATTATCTTCGAGTAGGCTTAAAAGGCACACATCCAAGCAAGGCAAAGTGGATTGAGAAGGACAAGGCGAGGGGACTCTTCCCTCACTTATATGTTGATTGATGAAAGATTTTGGCGGTCCAAAAATCTCTCAGTGGGAAGGCGTGATCCAAAAAGGATCCAGAGAAGACTAAAGACAGATCAGAACTCGCAAAAGCACGTCAGGAAGCTCAGAATGGCCGTAGTAGACAGAGAAAGGGAAAAAACTAAAAGTTCTCAAAACTCAGTTAAAATGGCATCATCGCGAAGTGGACGTCGCAAGCTTTCCAACGACGCAAACAACTTGTCAAACGAAGTTACATATTGAAAGATAATTGCGATCAAAGTTTGGTCAACCTAGCCCAATCAACAGGGGGATGAGTCAACATCCGTACTGCTGACGTCAACATCTGTAAAACATACGTGGCACGCACAGGAAGGTGACATGTGTCATGCTGACATCAGCATGATGTGAGCATGGTGACGTGGCAACACCAAAGGCTGCCATGTGTCACTCATATTTGGCATTTTCGGGTCATTTTGTGGACCAATAAAAATGTGCCACGTGGTAGTCCATACATCCATGTGGAAGATCGTATAGTGACATGGCGACTCACATGGCAGGTTGATGTGGCAACTGAGTTGGTAGACTGTACACTAACATGGCAGGCTGATTGGGCAGCTGAGTTGGTAGACTGTACACTGACATGGCAAGGTGATTGTATAATGGTTGACGTGGCCCAATGGTTGGTTACCATGTGGCCCAATCATGGGCTGCCAGATGGCAGTGGGAAAATTCCCAATGACAACTCGAGAACGAATTTCCAAAAAAAATAAATATTATAAGGGTTGGTGGGTCCACCAAATCCGGCGGGACCCTGCCAAATTTGGCGACCAACCGTTAAATTTAACCACTGCTAAAGTTAGCAGGAAACAACCACATTCAAATATATACATTATTACAATGAATACCCAAAAGGGGAGGTCCGCGGGTTTGACCCCGGGACCTCCCCCTTATTCAATGCCTTAATACATGCTCTGTTAACCATAAGGCCAATGACCTTCCGTTGATTACAAAGCCATCGTTTTTGCTTAAAAGGTTAATCTGCCCAGGTTGTAGAGGAGGCGCGTGAGGGTACAGACAAGAATGAATTTCAAGACATTTTTCTCAGCATTTATTGCAGGTTGTAGGGCACAGAAACTGAGCCAGAGTTTTTCTTGGGCCTGGGAGTGCAAGAGTCAAATTGAAGCGTCGAGACAATCATTTTTGGGTAATTCGACGCCACGAATTCAGTGGTGTTGTCTGTTTTCTGATCTGAGCAAAAATTCTACAACTTGATTTCAGAATGAGGTATACTTATGTATTTTGTCAAATTCTTTTTTTGAGTTAATAAAAAGGCCTACCCATTTGAGAGCAGGACTTAGAGATGTAGTCCAGCAGGGACGAACTCTACGAACTCTGTTATCAAGTTTTTTGTGTTTAGATTTGATGCCTACGTCTCTTCATTATTGAGCTTTTCCTTCTTTAATGGTGCACTTTAATTTATGCTCATTTAATGCAATTATTTATAAGCCACTACGATGAAAAGATCTCGGATCAACAAAAGACTACACAAGATAATTGAGAGTATAGATGTAAAATTAGATGAAGGACCATTTCATGCAGTGAGACACCAACATTATGATGGCTCATATGAATAACCAATTAGTAATGAGCCACAAGATGACAACATGAATGAGGAGCAGGAAGAAAAGGAGAGAATGGAAACATCACAACCAAAGACCCCATCAAGGTATGTTCAAAAACATCATCCAGAAAGTCAAATTCTTGGAAATAACGAAACAAGTGTACAAACTAGAAGAAAATTTATAGATACATTGTAACATCCCTAACATTCTATTGAGCCACGTTACTCTAAATTTTCACTACGCAACCTCAACTTTGTACACAATCTGCGTAATTTCACTGGAAGTAACGTGCTCATCCCAAGCTTCAGTCACACTACACAACTTGTAAAAGTGGAAGCAACATTCTCTTTTAAAAACAACCTTAAGAAGTGGAATTAAATCAAACAATTGCGTGCACTAGCACATTGACCACATAGTACAACTATGCACACAATCACTTGAGCGACATGTGCCATGTCTTTTATTACAGTGCATAGAATCCAATTCCTTAATCACACACACATGAGTTCCAGTATTTGAAGCACACAAGTTACGATCTTGTGCACCCGACCACCTAATCCTCTTCTTGATGACTCATGACCAAAACACAAGGTTAAACTTACCGAGCAAGGTTACCATCAACTGACATAATCATGCTCAACTATAATTAAAGGATAAAAACACCATACTTATATGCACAAGCAACATTAAACCAAATAACAACAAATGCTTATATGCAACACATACAAGAATTTAACCCATGTCAAACATAGACAAAATGTACGCAATAACCAAGACAAGTACATAAGGAACACTTATTTTAAATGAAAATCACCAACTGCGGCCTTGACTTAGAAATTCCTCCCAGCCATAGACGTTGTTTCTCATAAGATTTCAGCAACAGGTCACCCCCGAGTTGGGGCTCAACTCCACCAGGGAAACGAGGTCCTAATGACAAGACATGGTCTGAAACTTCAACAAAATTGCACAGTCCTAAGTGCCCACTACTTCAACTATCCCACAGTCCCTCATTCCCTACACACCTATCACACCCAAGGAAGTGTGCTCGTTATTTTCTCACCAGTCCTTCGGTTTCCCCACTTCCCTTCCTAGGGTTACCAGCAACAGGTCGGATAGGAAGTCTCCAAGCCCTGTGACTAATGCTCAACACACCAGGGAACAATTCTCGACAAAACTCTCACCTAGAGAGTATGCCCATGGTTTTGACAACCACTTCACAATATCCAGTCTCTCCCCCAGAGAGACTGCTCACAGTTTGTCAACCTGACTCTTCGTCCCTGATTATATCCCACAACTCCATACAAGCTTCTCTGTGCAAATAAGGTAATAATCAGATTTTCCATATAGTCTGACCCCCTTCTTCTCACAAGAGTTTGAAACATGAATAATAGAACAACCCCGCGCCCCGCCCCCCTAAAATACACTAAGGCCAACAATATATATTGCATTCCTTCCACTTGACACTTGTCACCTTCAAAAGTAGCTTTAAGTCACTTGGTGACCCGTTCCCTACCCTCGAGAACTTAGGATAAAATAATATATATATGACATTATACTTTTCCTGGATAAAGTATAAATACGCTAAGTATGCTATTTCAGAGATTATGCGATACTATAAATACAAGTCCAATCACTACAAGTCATATTGGAAATAGTTCACCAACCGTTAAATTCTAAATTAAAATGGATTTAAAAACACCTCATCTCTTTTTACTGTATATGAAACATTGATCCTTGGGGTTTGCTAACACATCTCCATCTTGACATCTCTAAAATCACACTCCCCTTAAACTTATAGTTAGTGTCAGAGGAGTCCCCACTCATGCTTTTGCTCATTTTCTTGCTTACAAACTTCAACTCTTTATCGATCAAACCTCCTCCTTTATTAAAGATTCCTCTAACTTTATTCCAAAAACTTGGAACTTTCACCTTGATGATATAAACATCATGGTTAGTTTTGATGTCATTTCTCTATTTACTAAAATTCCCATTTTGGAAGCCATGGCCTTGATCTATAGTTTGGTCAACCCTGAAACTCTAAACCTCATCGAAATATGTCTCCTACTTTCTTTACCTTCAAAAGGGGTTTGCTATGAACAAACTAAATGTATAGCCATGGGGTCCTCCTTATCCCCAGTGGTGGCTAATATTTTTATGGAACATTTCAAGACTTTAGCGTTAAACAACTTTCATTTCAAACCTAAGTGTTGGTTTCGATTTGTCGATGACACGTTTGTCATTTGGCCTCATGACCATCATGCTTTGATCTCTTTCTTATCTCTTGTCTTTCTAATGGCTCCCTTACCCACCAAGTTTATAGGAAAAAGACTCATACAGATAGATACCTTCATGTCGATTCCCATCATCATCTGACTCAAAAATTCGCGGTGCTTAAAACTCTTATTACTCAAGCCATTCGAAACTCTGCTCCTCAATTCCTTGAGAGATAAAAATCCCACCTATCCAAGACCCTAATGTCCAATGGTTACTCTATCTCTCAAATCAATAAAGCCTTTTGCTCAACCCAAAATCCCAAATTGAAAAATTCCTCCTCTTCCCCACCCTTAGCTCTCCTTTCTCTTCCTTATATTCAGGGCACTATTGATCATATTTCCAAAATTTTGGCTAAAAAGAATATCAAAACCATATTCAAACCTTGTAAAACCCTAAAATAATTATTTAGAATTGCCAAGGACAAACCTGACCCAATGCTTGGCCCAAGAGTTTACCAAATTCCTTACTCTTGTGGAAAATCATACAAAGGTCAAATTGGTAGATCCTTTAAAGCCCATCTTAAAGAGCATATAGTTGACACTACCCATAATCGTATCACCAAGTCAACTATCACCGAACACTCATTTAATTCCAAACACCTAATTTGTTTTGACGAAACCTAAATTTTATCCTCAACCCTTTATTACTCATCTCAAATAATTTAAGAACCATTGGAAATTGAAAAACATCTTGATAATTTTAATTGTGAAGATGTCTACAAACTTAGCCAATCTTGGAAGCCCACCATTCATCACCTCGGTCAGTAACCCCTTTTAAGCGACTAATTCCTCCATTTCCTTACATTTTCAAATGATCTTTTCTTCCCTCCTCTTTCTTTGGACCCGTCTTCTCCTTATTTTTCTAATTATTCTCTGGTCCTTTATGTTGTTTACTCTCAAATCTATTTTTTTTTCTAACCCCTTTCTCTTGAAACTTTTAATCCATGTCTCCTTTATAAAATATTTAATTAATTTCCACATTTCCTCCTTTTCCTTGAATATTTTTATTAATTTTTTAATATCTCTTTTCCTCATTGTAATTTTAATATCATATTTTAATACTTTATTTTTAATATTGTTTTTAGTAGTAACGACTATTTCATTATTTAATTATTCTCCTAGTATTCCCCTTTTCTCCTCAAAAGATCATTTCACAATCATTTTTTTATTCCTTAACACTTTTTTTGACATCTTAAACTTCATTTATGGATAAAATGTCCACTCAAAAGAGTAGACATTTCAAAACTTGTGAGTAGTGTTTTCCAAAAAAACTTAAATTAATACATTTCAAAACTTCCTATACAATATTTATCCTTATCCAAAAAAAACTTAAATTAATACATTTCAAAACTTCCTACACAAATATTTATCCTTATCAGGAAAGTTCATTATTTGTAAAATGGTAAACTTTGAATTGAACTTCTACTTGACATATCAATAAATAAAATTGACACACATCCAACAGGTCAAATTAATTTAAACAAAGTTAATTAAGTATTTTATCTTTATCATTAGAGATTAAGACTGCTTTGTAACCCAGTGGATTGAGGAAAAAACACGAGATACTCCAATTAGTTGATAACGCTAAGTACGCTATTTCAGAGCTGACAAATAATTTGTTGGATTGTAAGATTACAGAAGAATGCCAGCATTTTCAGAACTTGAATTGGCAACTAAGGAGAGAGACGATGAACAATGCAGACCAACCAAGCATTGCCTCTACATATGCTCGGCTCTTGCAGGAGTGTATCAACGCCAGATCTTTAACAAAAGGCAAGATAATCCATACCCACATGATTAAAACCGGATTCAAGCCAGCCATCTTCCTTGGCAATCGTCTCATCGACATGTATTCCAAATGCATGAATGTAATGGACGCTCAGCAACTGTTCGAAAAAATGTCTGAACGGGACGTCTTCACATGGAATAATCTAATAGCAGGATATGTGAGAAACGGGAGAATTGAAGATGCACGACAAGTGTTCGATAAAATGCCTGAACGAGATACTGTTTCGTGGAATTCTGTTATTGCAGGGTGTTCTCAGCTTGGGAACGAAGAGGAGGCGCTTAAGCTCTTTCGCCGAATGCAATGGGAGAGCTTGAAGCCCACCCAGTTTACGTACGCCAGCCTTCTTCGGGCTTGTGCTAGTTTGCCTTTCCTGCAGCAGGGTAAGCAGATACATGCCAGTGCTATCAAGTTTGGATTTCAGGTTGATGTTTTCATGGCGAGTGCGCTTGTTGATATGTATTCTAAATGCAGAAGTGTTGACGACGCACGCCAAGTGTTTGACAAAATGCTTGAACGAAATGTGGTTTCATGGAATGCAATGATTTCAGGGTATTCTCAAAATGGTTTTGGTGAAGAAGCCATGAAACTCTTTCAGCAAATGCAGTTTGCGAACCTGAAGCCTGATCATTCTACCCTTGCGTGCATGCTCAGTGCCTGTGCATGTTTAACTGCACTAGGACACGGTAAGCAGGTGCAGGGTTACGTTATCAAAGTTGGGCTTGAGGAAAATGTGTTTGTAGGCAGTGCCCTTGTAGACATTTATGCAAAATGCGGGAGCATAGAGGAGGCACGTCAAGTGTTTGACAAAATGCCTGAGCGAAACACGGTATCTTGGAGTTCAATGATAGTAGGATATGCCCAAAATGGACTGGGAAGAGATGCCCTCCAATTATTTGAGCAAATGCGCGTGGCACTTGCAGAGCCCGACCGCGTGACATTTGTTGGTGTTCTAACTGCGTGTAGCCATGCAGGTCTTGTAGATGAAGGCTGGCATTATTTCCATTGTATGATGCAAGATCATGGGATTGTACCAGATGTGGATCATTATGCTTGCATGATTGATCTCCTTGGCCGTGCTGGTCATTTGGATGAGGCAGAAGACTTTATTGACAACATGCCAGTTGAACCTGATGCAGCTATGTGGGGTGCATTGCTTGGTGCCTGCAGGATTCATGGTAATGTCAAATTAGCAGAACGGGCTGCATACTTCCTTTTTGAGTTAGAACCACAAAATGCTGGACCCTACCTGCTTCTTGCACACATGTATGCGGCAAATGGTTGTTGGGATGATGTTGCAAGGGTAAGAAAACTGATGAAAGAGAGGGGAGTAAGAAAGGAACCGGGATGTAGTTGGACTGAGGTCAATAATGGAGTGCATACATTTGTGGCAGATGACATAGCACATCAACAAGCTGAGGAAATTTATCTAATGTTGCAGAGGCTGGTTGAGCAAATAGAGGTGGTGGGTTATGTTCCTCACACAAACATTGTGCCACAAGATGCTAACAATGAGATTAAGGAGCAGACACATGTCTACCACAGTGAGAAGATGGCCATTGCTTTTGCACTTATTAACACATCCCCTCAGACAATTATCCGTATTGTTAAGAACCTTCGTGTGTGTGTTGACTGCCATACTTTCACAAAATTTGTTTCCAAAATTGTTGGACGTCAAATTATATTAAGGGATACCACTCGATTTCATCATTTTAAAGATGGACTGTGTTCTTGTGGGGATTACTGGTAACAGTAAGTAAACTGAGCAGTAAGGAGAACAGATTTTTAGATGTTATCATCAGCTTTGTTTTTATAGATGGAATTTACTGTTATTTTTTATTTCTGGTATAATTCTGTTTCATGTGATCTACAGTGAAATTACTCTAATAATAATATATCTGTAAAGCTCGAGTTGCATGGAGATTGGGCCAAGAGCTATCTTGTGAAGCATAGCTATCAGCAGTGGATGTTTCCTGAGATGATATTTTATATAGATATGCCCGGCAAACTTTCTAATGCAAAAGGTAGAGATTGAAATATTACAGACTTTTACTTGTTGACGCTGTTCCAGGCATCTATCTGCAGACTGCTGGTTGTGTTTTACTCATTGAGTTGATTGCAAAAGAGTGTGTGAGTAGGAATTCTATAACAGTTTCTGTTTTTCTTTATGGCTAGGTGTTTCTGCCTCACTACATGTTTGAGGATTCATGTCAGAAATTTTCAGCTGCTGTGTCAAGATTGGGTCTCTCTTCACAATTGGTATGTTTGTTGGTTCCTCATACCCGATATGATCTTAAAACTTTACCATCCAGGATTTGTATTCTTTCTTTTCTGAATTGAAGGTCAAAACCTTTATTGCTGCTTTTAAGCCTATAATTGATTTTTAATGTATAGAGGCTTAAAAACTTTATCCTGTTTTGGTGTAGATGCTTTTGCTTGGGGTGTCAGTTGCTTCTTGTTATAGGGTTTTTTGTCCTCAGGTTATTCCCCTCTGCTCCTGCTCGGGGTCCCAATGTCGGGGCATACTGTGTGGGAGCACCTTCCTGCGCCGCTCTAGGTCTTCGAGCCAGCACTTGGACCGAGGGCGGTATCACTGTCTTTCCTAGAGTTATCTGGGCTAGCCTATCACTATAGCACAACCTTTTCTCAATGAAGCTCCGTCTGGTTTTGTTGCAGGGGTAGGATGGTGCTGATGTGGCCTTTGCAACCTCTTTAAACCAAAGTAAAAATATTCTGAGTTGTGGTTTGAAGGGGTGACCAAGAAGCCAAACAGCAAGGGAATTTAATAGGTTTCAGCCATAGGAATGATATTTAGCACTATGGACACCATGATCTAGTTCTGTTTAGCAAATAACTTAGAGAAAAAGAACCAATATACATTGAGGAGGAGGCTGAAGTATTTTCTTAACACATATTCATTAGACAGGAAACCAAATAGGCAAGGCAGGCATAGATCCATTGGTTCATTCAACACCATGTAAGATAGAAAATGAGGGAAGCACTAATGACATGCTCGAATCTATTATCTCATCAGTGACAACAGCCTTAGTCTGATTACAAAATAAACCCAACAATCCATTTATAAAAGATTAACTTCAGTGTTAGGGACTATAATGTCTCAGGTCTGAAGTAGCCATTCATTTGAGACAACCACGGCACTAAAGGGGACTATGTAGTCTCAGTATTGGGCCTTACTGCCTCCCTTCCACATTCTATTGCTCAGAAAATGTTTACAAAGAGAATGGGAATGAAGGGAAGAGAAGTAGAAGAAGAAGAATATTACTTGCTGCTGCAAAAAATAGTGATGCTTTAGGCAGATTATCACTTTCTGATGGCTTCTTGCCTATGTTTCGCCTTCTAGCTGTTGAACTGAACCTCCACTCCCCACCCACCCTGTAATGAGAGAAAAGTCCCTCTTATAAACTACTTCAAAGTTAAGTTATGAGGCATTTGGTAACCAATGAGGGTTCTCCATTTTCACACCTTTTCTGTTAATGGATTCCTTCTTACTTAGGGCTTAATCCTTGCTTTGGAGCTGCCACTCTTCTCTAATCCACGAAATTAGGGGCACCTGTCTGAAACACTAACCCAAAATGATTGTTTTACAGTTGCAGTCGCTTTTTTTTTCTGACACCTCTTCTTTTGTTTTGGAAGGTGGCCTCGCAAGAGATGGAGTCGTTACTGTGGGCGATGGAGAATGAACTCGTTGATCAGGTGGCACTTGTGTCAGAAATGGGAGAAAAGTTCTCTTGAGGTGGCCCCTCTTTGGCTCGCCATCACCATCTCATCATCCATAGTTCACGACCTTTCATTTATTTGGCAACTCCGATGGGTTTTCCTCCCTGTGAAGTCATAACAGCCATTGGATCCACTTGTCAGGAAGCACCATAGCTGTTCATGGCATTCTCCCCTTCTGGAAACTCGAGTCAATGACTGAGATGTAAAAGGGGGAAGGTTTGACTGTGGGGGAGGGCTGGTGCCGTCTTCATTTATCACTACTTAGCTGCCTTGTCTGATGCGTGTCATCACTTGCATTCGATTTGACCTTTTACCCTTTGCATCATCATCGATTTTTAATAATATGACTTTAATATGGTACCTTCATGCCTTTAATTTCTATTCTCCCTCATGGATTTAGAATCACGTCCTAGCCATGCACATGTGATTCCTCCATAACTCGGTGTTACATGATGGCGTCCACCTCATCCCACTCCATGCCCTTTGTACCTTTGAGGGGCCAATAAATTATGAGTACAGGTAGTTTGGCACCTGCAAGGAGTTTATTTGAAATTTGCTCATTATTGTGTGTAACTTCTTGTCCTCCTTTAAAAGGCATGGGAGTTGGCCAGCTTCTTCATATTGCTGAAACACTTGCTTCTCCACGCAGCGTGGCTTGGACTTGAATTGGCCTATAGAGATATCTACCAATCCAAATGAATACACTTAGCTTATGGGAGGTAGCCGGTCCTGTTACCCCTTCGGGTTAGGGGTAACTAAGGAGATCATGTCTCGAGGCCCACAGGTAGTAGACATGGAGTGCCGAAAGTCAAATTCAGCAGCAGAGCCTGCAAGGTCCCTCCTACTCATGATCGCATCACCACTCATCACCAACAACAGAGCATCATCCACTACACTAGCTTGGTCCCAAAAGACAACGGGTCTTGCTTCATGAGGTAACAAGTCTAGTCTCATGGTAAGTGTCAATTTAATAATTGGAACATTTGAGCATGTTGCAAAGAATCCTTTCTTGATTATGGAGCGTTTGCTTGGAAACTATACCTTTTGCCTAATTTCACCTCGGTGGTTTTCATTGTATCCTAGTAAGTTGGTCACCCTTGGGGAAAGGGTGCTACTGGGGGGTTCCTTGAAGGGTCAGCGTACCATTCACATCCATACTTACCACCTTCCATCTTTCTTTCCCTCCATTTCCTCATCTTTTGGGTTTTTGGGTCCATTGACCCAAGAAGGGATTGTACCTCATTTCATGGGAAGAAGGGGTTGAAGGCCCAGAGGTGTTGTAGCTGGCAAAAGATAAAATCTAATCATTATCCTTCTATATGCTTGCCCTAAGGTCCTGAGAGCAATAAAATGCTTCTCCATAAAAATCAAGGACCTTCTAAACACATAATTAATAAATGTCCCGCTTGTTGAGGAAATACATTTTGCGGTGCCTCTTACTTTCCATTACATATGGCACTCTGTATGTTTCTAGCTTCAAGTGGCATTGCGGTACTATTTACTTTCCATTGCACATAGTACTCATTGTTCGGACCATAATAAATTAAATGGCAAGGGCTTGGAAAAAGGTTGCATTGCAAACGAAGGTGCAACACACCCTCCACAAAGGCACCCATAAATGAGACAGTACGAACCCTTGTACGTCAAGAACTCCATACCTAGAAGTCTTACTCCAAATCCACCTTATACCCCTTGTTTTAAAAACCAGTGAACTGGAACCGGAACCGGCCGGTTTTACCGGTTTGATGGTCGACCAGTTCAAGCCGGCCAATAAACTGAACTGGTCGGCCGGTTTATGATCAATCTAGCCGGTTTGGTCCCTAAAACGTAAAACCCCCTAAAACCTAAAACCTAAGTAACAGAGAAGTACTTGGCTCATGTTTACTCATGCAAGTTGGAGTTGTAAGGTGTTTTGGTTTGCAACTAAGGGTTATTTTGTCTTACTAATGCTATTTAAAGAGGTCCCCACCCCCTCCATTTCACCCACCCTAGTAATTAATGGTAATGTTAAATTCTTAAAGTAAAAGTGACATTCTCCTTTATTTTTCATTTTCATCCTTTTACTCAAATTTTTAACATTACCATTAATTGTTTCAGGAGGTTTGAGAGTGGTTCCAACCTCATTGGACTTCATATGGAGAAAGTAGAATTTTAGGTCCCATTCAAAGTTCAACAAACTTAACAATTTTCAGGATTTCAAGATTGGCAAGATTGCAATGTTTCCACTGGATTCTATCATGTATGAGGGTATGGATTTGACATTTAATCAAGAGAACCAAGCCCTTTATGTACCTCGATGTTGGTGGCATTGATTGTTGAACTCTTTTGTCACGACCCCAGTAAAAATGTACCCTTCACTCAAGTATAAAC
>JZKD02S1702814.1:328919-360436 GCA_000966675.3 Picea glauca
AAACTCAACTGACCCCTACGAGTCATCAGTGACTCATTACAAACCCTATCTTATCTTTTACAAGTGGAAAGGATCTAGAATCCTTATCCATTTTTCAACTCTTTAATGAAAATAAGGAAATTACATTTATGTGAGACTCTAGGTCTTCTCTGATTTACTTGACCTTGGTCAAGTCATGAATGAACTCGTTCTCCCTGAGCCTATGCTCCTGCATCACAACTCAGTGGGAGTTTGTAAATGGTTCCATATATTAAAGCTGTGAGTAATCACGGCCAAAAATTCCTGGGCGCGACTTTGGCCAGCTCGATGACTGCTTCAGCTACTACAATATGCTTCTGCAATTCCGTGGCTTCCAGCGTCAATGTTTGAATTTGCGTGAGAAGTTCAAGATTCTGAGATTCCAGAACCTGCACTAGCTCGACGACTGCTTTAATTTTCTGCGGGGCCGGGAGCTCTGGCGGAATATGCCCATGTTGATAAACCTGTAAATAGGCTTCGTTGAGAGTAGTAACAATCTCGGTGTGACTGGCAAGGATGACCGCATGTTGGCCTTACGTTTCTGTATGTGCAGCCACTTCAGTGGTGTGAAAGCCTTGTAAGTTTTCCCAGGCGGCTTCAACTTCCTGACACACACGAGACTCCTGTTGTAACTGGGATCGCGTGGCGGCATGGCTAGAAACTTCTTGTGTAGCAAACCGGACCGCCGAATCTTTAATTTTGGTGATTACCACCACGCGCTTTCCCTTGCGTGTGCTGTATTTTAGAATAAACTTCTTATTGGGGAGCATAGTTTGGTATAAATCTGAGTTTAAATCTCGGGTCATTATATAGCTGTCGCATATATTTCATTTTTTGAATCCAAAGTTCTAGCATGTGCCTCACTCTTTTTAAAGTTAAAATCTCTCTTTTTTTAAGTCCAAATCTCCATAGTACAACATCGATTACAGCAAGAGAAAATGGTAAACCGCCATAATATATTTGGTCAAAGTTCCGAGCACTAGACTACAAAAATGAGCCTCACTCTTTTTAAAGTTAAAATCTCTCTTTTTTTAAGTCCAAATCTCCATAGTACAACATCGATTACAGCAAGAGAAAATGGTAAACCGCCATAATATATTTGGTCAAAGTTCCGAGCACTAGACTACAAAAATGAAAGGCCATGGATGGCTATATTCTGAGGGATGAGTATCAAGAGTTAGTTTGACGAGTATGGAAATACTAAAAATATATGAAAATCAAATTATATATATATATATATATATATATATATATATATATACTCTTGAATTCAGAATTATCGTACAGAATTTGGATATAAATTTGAATTCGAACTTGATAAGTATGATTGAAATATGTTCATGGGATGTAACTTGGATGTTGGGAGGAATGTTACCCTCCCCACCCAGGTTCAATTCCTTGTAAGTAACATGTGATGTCTTTAAATGGGTCTATATGATGTTCTTGTTGTTGAACCCCTAATATTTCAAAAAACACTCGGCTTTCTCATGTTTTCTCACAGATTTCCAGGTGTTTTTCTGTGAAAAAAAAGAACTATGATTGAAATACAACTAAGAACTAGATCCAGGGAATCCTTCTTTGGTTGACTTTCTGTAATTTTTTGTCTTCCTCTTTTATGGAGAAATGTCGGACTTAGTACTACAATTTATATTACTGCTCTTCATGCCATGGGCCAAAACACAGAATGTCCATAAGAAGATTGGACTGCGTTAAGTCACCCATTTAAAGAATTTTTGAAATAATAGCAAAGATCATAAACTTACAACTTCAATTTCAGACTAGAACAACTACAATAAGAAGATTGCACTGTGTTAAGTCACCCACCGAAAGAATTTTTGAAATAATAGCAAAGATCATAAACTTACAACTCCAATATCAGACTAGAACGACGACAATTTAGACAACATCATAAAGAATTCATTATGGATCACATACAAAAATGTGTAACAAAGCAACATAAATAATTTATTCTGTTAATTATCACCTCTGGCAAAATGTACATAGAGCAAATTTATCTAGACAAGTTACTTAAAAAGAAGAAAAATATACAAACATGGATTAAGTCGAAATAAAATTGTTGTTTTCGAAAAGATGAGGTTGTTTAGATTGAATTAAAGCGTAGCTTATGAGAAGCATAGGTTGTATAGTTTGGATTTAAAGCGTAAACTTATATAATGTTCATTCCGATTTGATAATGAGTCTGTTTTGAAACAATTTATTCTACACAAGATCATGGATTGATAAGTCAACCATCGAATGAACTTTTAGAATAACAACAAACGTCATAAAATTACAACTTCTTCAATTTCAAACTAGAACAACGATAATTGAGAGAGCAACATTTCTTAAGTATCACATCCAAAAAAGTGTAACACGTAAGAAAAACACATTGAGAGGGATTAAGATGAAACAAAATTACAGCTGGACAACTCAATGAAATCGCGTAAACTACGGGTGTGCGTTGATATTTTCATTGTGTAGGAGGATTATAAGGCGCCATTGAATGAACTTGTTGAAGACGCTGTTAACGACGATGGTTGCTGAGGGTGAAGACTCTTTCTTCCATCTTGATTCATCATACCCACAACGACCATAGAGCGGGTTGGCAGACCGGATCAAGGTGGGAATTGTGGCAGCTGATAAATGTGGCCTAATAAAGGTGTCAGTTGTTCAACGTGGTCGAATAAAGATGGAAGTTGCAGCGGATAAATGTTTCCGGATAAAGGTGAGTTGTCCAGTGGATAAACGTTGCTGGATAAAGGTGGCAGTTGCTGCTACAATCCTACATGGGCAGATAAAGATGGCAGGTGTTCCAGTGGATAAACGTTGCCAGATAAAGGAGGCAGTTGTTGCAACATTCCTACGTGGTCGTAGAAAGGTCGCATTTGTTGCAGTTGCGACAACATTCTTTCCAGAATTCTATTTCTATTTGTATTATCAACATTCGTGTTTATATTTTCAATGTGGAGGCTTGTTCTCAAGATTCAGGTCACCCATTTTTTTCTACTAATTCAAAGTATATTATTAATTTACATAATTATCCAAACTATATTATTAATTTTTAGATTGTTATTATGCATTGATAATTGATGGCGTAACAATCAAATTTTACTAAATAAAATAATGAAGGTATTCAAATTTTATGAAATCAACAACCAAATTTCAATAAATTAAACATGAAATGAACAATTATATCTAGAAGCAAGTTAAGTAGTGGACAAACTCCACCTATTTTGCATTAAAATTATTCCTCGCATCTAATACAAATTTTTCCAGGATTTAAAGTTCCATTTGATTCATGGAACCTTTGACCATGGAACCTTATCCTTAGGAGTTTTGGGCCATTTTAATACAACTTATGTCATCCAAATTTTGGAAAAACCAATAGATAGGCTAGGAACTTTCAAAAAACAAAAAATACAAAAAAGTTGAGATTGTCCACTTAATAGGTTACTCCATTATATCCACATTTTCAATCTATCAATCTACATCATTATAATTTATAATACAAATTTTATTAAATTGAAAAGAGAATTTCCATTTTTTTTGTAAGTAAAAACTAGATTAATATAAACAAGATATACATGAAGGTTTGAACTCATTCAGTTGAGAGACCATGAGAGTCTCATGTAATCAAAATAAGAAAAAAAAGTTCGTGCCCCAGAGGGGAAACCATGATGGAAATAGCATAATAATTATTGAAATCTGAAGTCTGGAAGAAGTACTAAGAAACCCTATAACACAAAAAAATAGATATAAAATATGACTATAAAGACTATGAATCCTTCTAATGTTGGTCATGAGGAACTTGAGAAGGAGATGGGTCCGAGATACCCCTGTGAGCAGCTACAACAAAGGATTCTTCCCATGGCTAACATGGAAGAGAGGATGGAGTGAGCTGCCATGATAATGAGCTAACCAGATAACCACGTTTAAAAGATATGTGTTTTGTGGCTCCAGAGTCTCCATTCTATCCTTTAACTAACAAAAATCCTCATACTTGTGATGCCTACGCACGCTCCCTTCACAACTCGCGGGTCGGAAGGTCCACGCCAACACAGGATCTTTCCTTTTTCCTCTGGCCCGAAGAACTCTAAAACAACTCTTCTATTTCCCTATCGAGAAATTTGCACCCACAACAACTCTCACGGGGTCCCCTCTTTGCATTCGGGAGATCGGAATTTGCAACTTCACGAATCCAGTGGTCAAGCGTTGGTCCTTCGAATCCCCGAAACCCGATACAGTCAACGCTGACCTTTCCTTTTTCTTTTGGGATTTTCCCTATCGCGATTTCGGCGATCGCAATGTCGAGCAACTCGTCTCTCCGACTCCCGAATCCCAATTAGCTGAAACTCTGATACACTCGTGTGGTTGACCGTTCAACAATACTTCACTCCATCGGAATTTCGGACTTCGCAATATCGTGAATCCTAATGCAATGTGTTTGGGATTTTACTCCGCGAAACTTCGAAATAGTGTGCCACCTGTCCACTTGTTGACTCCTCCGTGGCCCACACGAATCCTCTTAGCTTTCGGTATATTGCGTTTTGTGATTTCGCGATTCCTGTTGCAATGTTTACGGAACTTCGACCTATGAAATCCCGATATAGAACCCACGTGTAAATCCAACGGCCCTTATGGCTTGGATCTACGGTCCTACTCCTCCTGAGCTTAGAACCTTTCGACGCTTCCGCCGTAACTCCCCTGCTTCTCTGTGAGATCTAACGACTCACGGAAATTCGCGAATTCTCCTCAGAGAATTCCGACCGTCCGTTCCTTCCCCTGGTAACTCGTCCTCCTGCGGCGCAGACTTACGACACCTTCCTAATTCTTCCAGGTACTACTTCTGTGCAACCCTTTCCATGGTTATAAGGCTTTATCCTTCCTGAGCTTTCTTATAACTTCGAGTCTTAGAGAAGACTCTTGCACGCACTCCTTGCGGCAACCTTCGAACACTTCCAAGTGTTGAAATGCTTTGACCCTGTGCACACCTGCAACAACAGTCCTTGGATTCTTCTCTCAGGTTCACAACCCTGAGACTTCACTTAGCCTGCGCACTCTTTGCACGACTCCCGTGCCCAACTGCACTTGTGGGTGAATGAGAACAAAGGTCACCCTACTTGAACCCTTGGTCGATGCACTCTTTGCGGACACTTTGACTGCACTCCTTGCAAGAACTCTTGCTTAGATAGAGAAACAATTGAAACTCATTCTGCTACCCTTTCCTCTCAGATTTCAAACATTCAACAAGAAATCATTCATACATAGCATAAAAGCAACTGCATGACAGGAAGAGTAAAACATTCATGAGCATAACATTCAAAGATGAATACACAGAGAATATACAAACACCATGAGTCTGAATCATAGCTTTCTTTGTATTAATTCAAAACTTCTATACATGGAGTCTGCTACACAACTCTCTACTTCTCTTCTATGCTCTCTTGATACACTCATACTCATACTGTTACAATACACAATGAGAGTGTCTATATCCCGTTTCCCTCTTGTGCTCTAAACTGTCTAATCTAGAATTGAATTCTATCTACTTTACATTAACTACCATAAATGCCTTCTACCTACTAAGGACGAGAGCAAATTGCTGAAGGTCCGTTTACATTATACATAGGCGCTCCTTCTTAATGACTTCATTTAAGATTGCGCATCAAATTCAAGGTAATTTCAAAATTTGCGCTGGCGCTTGTCCAACTGTCTTTTGCTTCCGCACTGGCTCGCTTGATGTTGGCGATGCTCTTGCATCATACTCTCTGGCTTGAAATTTTCATGGGCTCCTGTCCATGAGCTCGCACACGGTCTGTCCATGCTTTTGGATCTCCGCTTCGTTCTCCCAGCTGGCATCTTCAACTGGATGGCTCTTCCATTTGACCAAATATTCAAAGTATTCTTTTCTTCTGATCTTCTTACCAATTCGTTTATCCAGTATGTGCTCCATTTGCAGCTTATCTGCCACTGGCATCTACTTTGTCCACTGGATCACTGGCTACTCATCTCCTGTTCCTGTTTTCTCAGCCTTATATGGGTACAAATCCGAGATATTGAATATCAGAGAAATTCCGATCCCATCGGGTAATTCAATCTCGTAAGCATTTGTCCCGAATTTCTTCAAGACCCTACATGGTCTGATTTTCTTCATCTTCAGTTTATTATATGTTCCTCTCGGGAATCTTTCTTTCCTCAAATGTGCCAGAATCAAATCACCAACCTCAAACTGAAGTTGTCTCTTGTGTTGATCGACTCTGCGTTTGTATTCCTGATTTGAATTCTGCAACCGCTCCTTCACCTGGCTGTGAAGTTCTTTCATCGCCTTTGCGAAATCTTCTGCACTAGCGCTCCTAGTTGTATTCTGTTCTGAATCCCTTAACTCAGAAATTCCTCTTGGCTGCATGCCATAGACAATCTGAAATGGACTCTGCCCTGTGCTTCTGTTAACTGAGTCATTATAAGCAAACTCTGCCTGTGGTAATATGTGGTCCCACTGGCTATGGTGTTCTGTCACCAAGCTCCTCAACAAGTCTCCCAGACTTATGTTCACCACTTCTGTCTGTCCATCCGTCTGCGGATGATAAGCTGAACTAAACGACAAGTTAGTTCCCAGCTTTTTCCATAAGGTCCTCCAAAAGTGCCCTATGAATTTTGTATCTCGATCCGAAACTATGCTTCTTGGCAAACCATGAAGTCGAATGACTTCTTTGAAAAACAGATTCGCAATGTGAGTTGCGTCATTGGTTTTCTGACATGGAATGAAGTGTGCCATTTTGGAAAATCTATTCACCACCACAAAGATTGAGTCAAAACTTCTTTGTGTTCTTGGCAACCCCAATATGAAATCCATGCTAATTGCATCCCACGGCCTCTCTGGTATGGGAAATGGTTGATAAAACCCTGCATTCCATCTCCTTCCCTTCGAATGCTGGCAAATTCTGCATCTGTCCATGAATCTCTTGGCGTCTACTCGCATTCTCGGCCAAAAATATGACTCATTCAGCTTTGCGAACGTCTTGTCGTGACCAAAGTGCCCTGCCAATCCTCCACTATGTTTCTCCTTCAACAGATTCTCTCTCATGGAGCATTTTGGAATACACAATTGATTACCTTTAAATAGTAATCCTTCCTGGATCATGTATTCTGTTCATTGGCTTCTGTCTCTGAGAATTTGATTCTCAGCTGCTTCATACGCCTCCTTAAAATCCTGATCATCCTTGTACATATCTCTGAGATCATCAAAACCCAACGTTTTGACTCGGAACTCCTGCAACAACAAACACTTCCTGCTCAAAGCATCAACAACTTTGTTAGCAGTACCCAAAATATGTTTAATCACAAAAGTAAAATTTTGCATATATTCCACTCATTTAACATGTCTCTGATTCAACTTTTCCTGTTGAGTCACAAACTGCAATGCATGATTGTCACTGTATAAGACAAACTCTTTCGGGATCAAATAATGCCTCCATTTCTTCAATGCTTGGATAATAGTGTAAAACTCCTTATCATAAGTGGAGTACTTCACCTTCGCTTCATTCAACTTCTCGCTGAAATATGCTGTCGCCCTGTCTTCCTGACTCAAGACTGCCCCTATTGCAAATCCACTTGCATCACATTTCACCTGAAATGTCTTTTGGAAATCCGGCAACACCAAAACTGGTTGTTCCGTAATCTTCCTTTTCAACAAATTAAAACTCTTCTCAGCCTCTTCTGTCCAGTGAAAAGACTTGTGTCTTTTCTTCACTGTGTCCATCATCAGTGCACTAATTCCACTGAAATTCCTAATGAATTTTCGGTAGAAACTAGCCAATCCGTGAAAACTTCTCACCTCAAAGATATTCTTCGGTGATGGCCAATTCTTGATTACCTCCACCTTATCTGGATCCATCCTCAACTCATTTGCAAAAATAACAAATCCCAAGTAAATGAGCTCTGTCTTCATGAATGAAGATTTCTTCATGTTTATCAATAGCTTCTCCTGCTGCAATCTCTGCATCACTGTAGCCAAATGCTTCATATGGTCTGCCACTGTTTTACTGAAAACCAGTATGTCATCTAAATACATAATGACAAATTTCCCGATGAACTCCTTCAAGACTTCGTTCATCAACCTCATGAAGGTACTTGGCGCATTTGTTAAGCCAAACGACATAACAAGCCATTCATACAACCCTTCGTTGGTTTTGAATGCTGTCTTCCATTCATCACCTTCTCTCATGCGGATTTGATGATAACCGCTTTTCAAATCAATCTTTGAAAAATACTTTGCTCCACTCAAGCAATCCATCAGATCATCCATCCTTGGCAATGGAAATTTGTACCTGATGGTTATCTTGTTGATCGCCCTCGAGTCAGTACACATCCTCTAGCCTCCGTCTTTCTTCGGACTGAGTACTGTTGGAACAACACACAGACTCAAGCTTTCGCCGACTAAACCTTTGTCCAACAACTCTTGGACCTGCTTTTTAACCTCTTCATTCTCTTGCGACGTCAATCTGTATGCGGCTTTGTTTGGCAAACTGGCTCCTGGTATGAGATCAATATGATGGCTCACACTTCTAATCGGTGGCAACAAACAAGGTAATTCGTCCACTACTATGTCAACAAACTCTTCCAGTAGTTCCTGAACCTCTTCTGGTAAATCATCCACTCTTGTGCTGGTCAAAATAATCCTAGGCTTTCTGACCACAATGAACTGTGGATCCTCCTTCTTCTTAATCTCTGTAAGAAGTTCCTTCCCACTCATGAGAAGTACATTGTTGCTTACTTTTGGTTTCACCTCCTTATCCTTAATTGGAAGCAATATGTGAGTCCTCCCATTCTTCTCTAGGGTGTATGTGTTCATTCTCCCATCATGAATCACATTCCTGTCATATTGCCATGGTCTACCCAGCAATAGATGACAAACATCCATGGGAATGACATCACATAATATCTTATCATTATATCCTCCTATCTTAAATTCAACTAAACATTGTTTAGTGACAGTTACCTGGTGTCCCTTCTGTAGCCACGAAACTCTATATGGGCTTGGATGATCAATCGTCTCCAGCTCCAACTTCTCTACCATCTCTGTAGAAACGAGATTATCTGTGCTACCACTATTCACAATGACTTTGCATACGCTGTCCTTGGTCTTGCAAGCAGTCCGAAAAAGTCTGGTCCTTTGGACTGAACTCTCCATCTCCTTCTCTGGTGTCAAAATGACTTTTCGCATCATCAACGATCTTCCACCTTCAGCGTCTTCTGCCTCAACATCCCGCCTCTGTTCTTCGGCGATGTGAGCTTCTCCACTCTCCTTCTTTTTTTCTGGACATTCATAAGACTTGTGCCCATTCTTTCCACATTTGAAGCGTGTTATGACTCCACCTCTTCCTCTTCCTCTACCTCTAGTACGAGGAAAAGTATTATTGTTAGCATAGCCTCCACTCTGCTCATTATGCTGTCCTCTCTATTCAGCATATTGCCTTCCCTGTGAGGTTCCACCTCTCTCAGTTCGAGTCTGAGGTTTCTTTCAGTCTTCCTTGGGCTTCTGGTTTCTATCCTGGGCAACTGATTTGCCTCTGGGATGACTTCTGCCTCGGCCTCTTTGATTCTGCTTTCGGCTCAGCTTCTCTTCCGCTTTCAGAGCCATCTGATAAGCATCTTCCACCGTTCGGATGGTTACTATGCTCATCTCATCCTGAATATCATATCTCAGGCCATTCATGTATCTGGCAACTTTTTCATCATCGCTCTCCCGATGACCTACCCTGATGTTCAGCTTGTAGAACTCTTCAGTGTATTCTTTCAATGACATCAGCTTCTGCATCCTCCTAAACAGAGTAATTTGATAATCTCTGGGGATGAATTTCGCCTTCATCTTTGCGATCATTCTATCCCAACTTTTGATCTTCTGCTTGCCCTTGCAGCGTCTGTCAGCTTGTAGTTCATCCCACCACAATGTTGCATGTCCTTTCAATCTCATGACAACATGCTTGACTTTCTTGTCCTCTTCGACATCTTCATAGTCAAAGTATGTGTCCAGAGCTCTAAACCAGTCTAAAAGCTCTTCTGCATCCAAGTTTCCCTCATAAACTGGAATGTCCATTTTCGCTCTTGCACCCATTCTCGCAATAGCTTTCATCAAACGTTCATTCGCTGCATCTTCAACTGCAACTTCTTCTTCATGTTCAACCTCAATCTCACTTTCGGAATCACTAAGATCCCCGACACTGACTGTGCGCCTTTGTGCTGTCTCCATGTCTTCAAGTCTAGCTCGTAGATCACACATCTCTCTCTCCATGGTTGGATCAGTCATTTGCCTGCCTCTTCTTCTCGGCATTTCCCTATCCTCTGGTGGATCGAGTGTTTGTCTGTCCCTTCTCCTTGGCGGCATGGTGAATTCTTCTTTCTTCTCTGCTACAGAAAGCAAAGAACCTTTCTGTGCTCTGATACCACAAATGATGCCTACGCACGCTCCCTTCACAACCCGCGGGTCGGAAGGTCCACGCCAACACAGGATCTTTCCTTTTTCCTCTGGCCCGAAGAACTCTAAAACAACTCTTCTATTTCCCTATCGGGAAATTTGCACCCACAACAACTCTCACGGGGTCCCCTCTTTGCATTTGGGAGATCGGACTTTGCAACTTCGCGAATCCAGTGGTCAAGCGTTGGTCCTTCGAATCCCCGAAACCCGATACAGTCAACGCTGACCTTTCCTTTTCCTTTCGGGATTTTCCCTATCGCGATTTCGGCGATCGCGATGTCGAGCAACTCGTCTCTCCGACTCCCGAATCCCGATTAGCCGAAACTCCGGTACACTCGTGTGGTTGACCTTTCAACGATACTTCACTCCATCGGCATTTCGGACTTCGCAATATCGCGAATCCTAATGCAATGTGTTCGGGATTTTACTCCGCGAAACTCCGAAATAGTGTGCCACCTGTCCACTTGTTGACTCCTCCGTGGCCCACACGAATCCTCTTAGCTTTCGGGATATCGCGTTTCGTGATTTCACGATTCCTATTGCAATGTTTACGTAACTTCGACCTACAAAATCCCGATATAGAACTCACGTGTAAATCCAACGGCCCTTATGGCTTGGATCTACGGTCCTACTCCTCCTGAGCTTAGAACCTTTCGATGCTTCCGCCGTAACTCCCCTACTTCTCTGTGAGATCTAACGACTCACGGAAATTCGCGAATTCTCCTCAGAGAATTCCGACCGTCCGTTCCTTCCCCTGGTAACTCGTCCTCCTGCGGCGCAGACTTACGACGCCTTCCTAATTCTTCCAGGTACTACTTCTGTGCAACCCTTTCCGCGGTTATAAGGCTTTATCCTTCCTGATATTTCTTATAACTTCGAGTCTTAGAGAAGACTCTTGCACGCACTCCTTGCAACAACCTTCGAACACTTCCAAGTGTTGAAATTCTTTGACCCTGCGCACACCTGCAACAACAGTCCTTGGATTCTTCTCTCAGGTTCGCAACCCTGAGACTTCACTTAGCCTGCGCACTCCTTGCACGGCTCCTGTGCCTAACTGAACTTGTGGGTGAATGAGAACAAAGGTTACCCTACCTGAACCCTTGGTCGACGCACTCTTTGCAGACACTTCGACTGCACTCCTTGCATGAACTCTTGCTCAGATAGAGAAACAATTGAAACTCATTCTGCTACCCTTTCCTCTCAGATTTCAAACATTCAACAAGAAATCATTCATACATAGCATAAAAACAACTGCATGATAGGAAGAGTAAAACATTCAAAGATGAATACACAGAGAATATACGAACACCATGAGTCTGAATCACAGCTTTCTTTTTATTAATTCAAAACTTCTATACATGGAGTCTGCTACACAACTCTCTGCTTCTCTTCTATGCTCTCTTGATACACTCTCATACTCATACTGTTACAATACACAATGAGGGTGTCTATATCCCGTTTCCCTCTTGCGCTCTAAACTGTCTAATCTAGAATTGAATTCTATCTACTCTACGTTAACTACCATAAATGCCTTCTACCTACTAAGGATGAGAGCAAATTGCTGAAGGTCCGTTTACATTATACATAGGCGCTCCTTCTTAATGACTTCATTTAAGATTGTGCATCAAATTCAAGGTAATTTCAAAATTTGCGTTGGCGCTTGTCCAGCTGTCTTTTGCTTCCGCGCTGGCTCGCTTGATGTTGGCGATGCTCCTGCATCAACTTGGGAAACATTCCCAGGGATACCATGGTTTTCGTATGCCAGGAAAGTTCCAAGGTTCGAAAGAACTTCGATTTCTGAGTTATGTTACAGCCAAGGTCCGAAATCAGGCTTCTTGCATAAAAGAATTAACTCATTCATAGGTAGCCCCCTCCATGAATCTATGTTGTCCACTGGCCTCTATAAGCCCATAGCAAGTCTTCCTGCAACTCAAGCATTTGTGAGGTTCACATGGATGACTACTATGTCCATGTGCCCTCTCCTCACTACTCTTTTCTCTAAGGGTTGAAGGTCCAACCTCTCTATCAATGTCACTGGCATGCACTTCCTATCGAGATGGTGCAACAAAGCTACCATGTTCCACTAGGCTCTTAGTAAAGTAAGATAGAGATACATGTATCTACTGCAATCCCTATACAAGAGGAGGATGTTGGGCAGGGGGATTAGGTCATCGCTTGGGGGGACGAGGACATAACATGGGATCACGCCTAGCATGCTCTCAGTCCTTTGCAGACCCTCGACCCTCCCTCTGGAAGTCACCAATGTCAAAGTAGTTCACATGGTGACCCAAAATAAATTATGCCCTTAATTTTGTCAAAAAATATAAAGACACATCTTTCTTATTGCAGGGAGGTGAAGAATTTGTGGGTGGATGCACCAATCAATATAAATTCCTTTCTTGGTGACAAGTGGTTGTTCAGATCGAGGATAAACAAAAATGAACATCAGATCTTTTTTTGAAATACCCAAGTCTCTAACTTGGTTTCTATCTAGTCCAGTCATGTAAAACTCAAACATTCTAGCTCTATATTTAGAAATAGAAGTTAATTGCCCTTGGGGACTTGCAATGGACCTCACAATGACGTCCAATGAAGTGGCAAAAGACTCTCGGCTAGGTACTCTCGTTCTCCATAAATCATTGATAAGTGATCTCAAAGTATCCAACCCCTCATCAATCTCTATGTTTATGTTTTGTGGTTCTAGTGGGATGTGGTTTTCCTCGCCTTTGTTTGCTTGTGCGCGGTTTTCATTGTCTCTGGGTTCCATTTTAATAATATTTGCTGCAATTGTATAAGACAATTTAATAAGTGGAATTATGACAAAGGTATTACAGAGAACAATTTCATTTTATCCCAACAAAATTGTTAACATAATTTTGTGTAAAACAAAGAAAAACTATGTGTTATCTTTATAATGAATTTGAGAAAAACCTAAAAACGATTAGTGAATTGTTGAGAGATTTACATCCAAGTATTAAATATGTGTATTAATTAGTTTTTATTGTGTTCTCTTCAAAATTGTGATTGAGTCACACATTTGTACTGAACCTTGCTACTAAGTTTTCAATGCCATTGGAATTTACATCCATAACCCATGACAAATTGTTTTGTATTCTTATAAATCCAAGAGAGGAGAAAAAAATAACAAAAGAAATGACAAAAAATCAAGCATACCGGGGTAGAGTTGGACACAGTGGAAAGATTGTGGGCTTTACTCCTTATCTACTCCTACTCTTTACTTACTCGAACAGAGAAAATCACGAGGCATGGTGTGCAAATGGTCACAAAACGCATCTGTAGTCCCTTAAAAAGCGAGCACAACATGAACACATGCACGTTCCTAGGAACACACACACACGTCCTTAAGAACACACACACATTCCTACCAACATGCCTATGTGGCACACTAAGTGGACTTTAGAGATTTTTTGAACCTCTAACATCAGGGACACGTGCAGGTTTCTAGGTACGTGCACACGCTCCTGCAAGTGCTTGTTCCTACTGACCCCCTTACCATTTTTACGTCCGTCAACTTTGTGCACACACCCTAAAATCATTCCTCGGTTCTAATTCAATTTTTTCTAGGATTTAAAGTTCCACTTGATTGATGAAACCTTTGACCATGAAACCTTATCGTCCACGAAACCTTATCGTCCACTTAATAACGTACTCCATTATATGCACATTGTCGATCTATTAATCTACATCATGATAAGCTAGATTAATATAAACATGATGTACATTAGGGTCTGAACTCCATCAGTGTCTAGAGACAACATGTCCGTCCCCTGTAATCCAAATAAGAAAAAAACTTTTGTGCACGAGAGGGGAAACGAGGATGGAAATAGAATAATAATTCTTGAAAAATGAAGATCGAAATAACTACTAAGACCCCTTGAGACAGAAAAAAATAAATATAAAATAGGACTGTAAAGACTATGAAGAGTGCTAATATTGTCCATGAGGAACCCAAGAAGGAGATGGGCCCAAAACACCCATGTGAGCAGGTGTAGTAGCAGACTCCACCGATGGCCAATGAACGACAGAGGATTGAGTGAGATTCCATGACGATGAGATAACCAGATCACCACATTCAAAAGATATGCATTTTGTGCCTCAAGAGTCTCCATATTGTGTTTTAATTGATGAAAATCCTCATCCTTGGGCAACATTGCTAAGGCTTCCATGGTTTTGGTATGTTGAATAAGTTCCAGAGTTTGGAAGAAATTCGATTTATGAGTCCTGATACAACCAAGATTCAAAATCAGGCCTCCCACATACAAGAATTAACTGATTCACAGGTATCTTAAGGTAGGGAGGTTAGGGTAGGAACCCTAACATTGCCAGTCTATTGGGAAACCTTCAATATACAAAATATATGAATGTCATTGCTAATTTATCAAGCTCCTCTACAATTCTATGTCGAGCATATATTGTGCAACCTTTTAAGTCCTATGAATTTAGTGTAGAAAATCTATGCCAATCTAATTGAAATCTTCTTCTCACATTTGAATGTTTACCCTCTAGATATAATACAATAGGTAGGCTCTTGTAGCCTATTTAAATCATCTATAGCATTATAATGGAATATTTTTTACCTTCAAATTATTGGGTGGGTAGAGAGTTTAAATTAGTTCAAGTTGCAAGCATCCTCACTAAACATTCAAGGACACCTCCATCAACTAAGTGAATTGTTAGCTAGAAGAAGCCTCGCGATTCAATACAATCTACAAGTCCATTGGAAAGTTGCAAAAGAACTGTGAGCATCGAAATTTTCGAAGCATCCCCAATAGTTAACAAGCCTTTTAATTTACACCAAGTAGGCCTACAACCCATTCTTCCTATTAATTTGTTGTAATTTTTCTTAGAAGCAATATTTGTTATTCCAATGACTATTACTTTCAAAGGTAGCAATTAAAAATGTAAAGTGCAACATAATGTGGATGCCTACGCCTTTTTTCTCTCTATCATTAAGTACAAAGAAAACATTAAGTACCAAGAAATTATTGAAATATCAAAATCCATGTGAGGACATAGGAGCTTAAAAAAACACTTTTACCCTTTTCATCCAACAAAAATAAGAAACAAAATTTTAATAATTCGTTGTATAGTTTGAAAAATGATAGGTTGTATAATTTGAATTTAAAGTGTAGCTTATCCATACCATAGGTCAAGTATAGTTTGGTATAAATCCGAGGTTAAAACTCCAACCATTATAGCTCTAACATGTGCTTCATTTTTTTATTCCAAAGGTCTAGGTCATTTTTTGAGTCCAAATATCCAGAGTACAACAAGATAAAATGGTAAACCACCATAATCTCTTTGGTCAAAGTGGATGGCTATATCGATCAACATGTTTCGAGCAGTGGACTACAGAACCGAAAGGCCATGAGTGGGTTTTAGGGAAACTATCGAGTGCACATGATGAAGGGGGACTTAATTGCGTGTAGGACCTATGTGAAGGGTATACAAGTTTACACGTCATATTGGTTCAAAAGGTTTGTCTACTTAATAACTAACTTCATTATATCCACATACTGTCATTTTATTAGACCCCATTATTATAATTTGTAATATTTTTTTTTATTAAATTGAAAGGAGAGTTTTAAATAAAAAAGAAGTTTGTACACTTATTCTCTTAATTCTATTGACACTGGTTATATTTACATCATTATCTTTACTATATTGTTAATTTTTAGTTAGTTTCATGAAAATATATAAATTCATGTGATTACAGTAACAATAAATCATTAAAATATTGAAATACATTGGAGGACTTAGGAGCTTAAAAAAACACATTTACCCTTTTCATCAAACAAAAAAAAAATAAATTTTTAATAATTTGTTTTATAGTTTTAAAAAGGATACGCTGTAGAGTTTGAATTCAAAGCATAGCTTATTCAAAACATAGTTTGTACAGTTTGGTATAAATCCAAGTTTAAATCTTCGACCATTATAGTTGTAGCATAGCATGTGTCTCATATTTTTATCCCAAATCTCCAGAATACAACATACATTGCAACAAGAGAAAATGGTAAACTACCATAATCTATTTGGTCGAAGTGGATGGCTATATCGAGTGACAAAAATCTTCTTCCTTGGGAAACATACCCCAGGCTACCATGGTTTTGGTATGCCAATAAAGTTCCAGGGTTCGAAAGAACTTCGAGTTCTGAGTTCCAGTGCAACCAAGGTTCGAAATCAGACCTCCTGCATACAAGAATTAACCGATTCAAAGTTAGCCTAAAGTAGGATGGTTAGAGTAGGACCCTAACATTGAAAGTCTATTGGGAAACCTTCAAAACTCAAAATATTTGAATGTCATTGATAATGTATTAAGATTCAAAATCTATGCCAATCTAATTGAAATCTTCTTCTCACATTTGACTCTTTACCTTCTAGATGAATTAAAATAGGTAGGCTCATGTAGCCTATTTAAATTAGCTATAACATTCTAATGATATATTTTGTACCTTCAACTTATTGAGTGGGTAGAGAGTTTAAATTTTCTCAAGTTGCAAGCATCCTCACTGAACATTCGGGGACGCCTCCATCAACTGAGTGAATTCTTAGCTAGAAGATGCCTCATGAGTCAGTAGGACCTGCAAGTCCATTGGAAAGTTGCAAAAGAGCTCTGAGCATCAAAATTGCCAAAGCATCCCCAATAGTTACCAAGCCTTTAAATTTTTATCAAGTAGGCCTACCACCCATTCTTCCTATTAATTTGTTGTGATTTTTGTTTGGAGGGATATTTTTTATTCCACTAACTATTACTTTCATAACAAGCAATTAAAAATGTAGAGTGCTAACATAATGTGGATGCCAAAACTATAATTTGCTTTATAGTTTGAAAAAAGGATAATCTGTATAGTTTGAATTTAAAGCCTAGCTTAGCCAAAGCATAGGTTGTATAGTTTGGTATAAATCCAAGTTTAAATCTTTGGCCATTATATAGCTGTAGCATATACTTCAAGTACCAATAAATCACTCCTCGCATCTAATACAAATTCTTTTTTATTGGAAATTCTCTTTCAATTTAATAAAAAAATTATTATAAATTATAATAATGTTGTTTAATAAAGTGAGGATATGTGGATATAATGGAGTAAGTTTTTAAGTGGAAAAACTTAAGTTTTTTTATTTAAATATGTGAATAGAACCATTTTCAATAACTTATATTTAATATAGTTTAGATAAATATACAAATATAACCATCCTCAAGTTTGAATTCAAATTTGAGCATGGCTAGAAACTTCTTGTGTAGCAAACCAGACCGACGAATCATTAATTTTGGTGATTACCACCACACACTTTCCCTTGCGTGTGTTGTATTTAGAATAAACTTCTTATTGGGGAGCATCCTTGGCCTTGAGACTGCCCATCAGGTGTTTGCCGGAAGTGGGAAGGCCAAAAATTCTGTGTATAATGTCCTGGTCGATAAGATAGGGTTGGTCCAGCCATATGTAACTGCCATGCACTCGAGTTAGGAGGAAGCCGACGCATAACTGAACAACTTGAACCTGATCGAAATGTGGACACTTAAAAAGGGAAAGAATACCAAATTTCTTGAGAGGCCTCGCCCAATCTTGCATTACTGCTCTATCAGTTCCATCATCGCGTTGGATGGTCTCTGTGTATTTGATGGACTATAGCTCGGGGAACAACTGGGGGTCTCGAATGTTGTAATCAATGCACTTGAGCAGGGATACTTTTCCAAATTTGGGACCTTCAAAGGGTACACCGCAGGGAAGCAATGGATCGGGAAGTGATTGTTCTTTCATGGCCTTAGCTTTTGGCCGTGCCTTAGGTTTGCTTAGTGATGCCATGGTAGAAATGGTGGCAATGAGACTGGAGTATTGTAGGATGAATGGGAGACTTGGGTTTATGAAAGTTTTACTGGAATGAAGGGGAAGGAGGAAATTCAACTTGTAGAGAAGAGGTAAGGACGTGGAAATATGTGTGACTTTTTGTTAGAAGGAAGTCATAATGACGCTTGGCTAGTCTTGCATGAAAGTTATTATCCCATCTTTTCATTGAGTTGGAGGGTACCATGTCTCATTCTCGTCATTTGATTTATCATGCTGAAGGTTGATCAACCATTATCACATTAATGGCGAGATTTTCTCCAACTTTTGCAGTTAACTTCATCGTTACTTTAAATAAGACAAATCATCCTCCTATTAGCGACATTAATGAGCTTAGATTACCATTTTTATGTGAAGTCGAAACGACATAACTACCTATCATATCAATTTCCATTATCACAAATCTGTTGGGGTCGACAGATATTTAGAAAGTGATGATGACTGCGACGACGTCTTCCATGCATGAGTCTTATTATTCGGGGGCACTGCACATGGAATTGCGTGCCCCGATATCCTCTTGGTCTTGGCTTAATCAGACACAACGACCTCCGATGGGTCGTCACATTTTCTCATTCGGGCACAATCGATCAATGTCCGCCTTGGGGGCCCTATACTTGGCTCGACTGGTTTGGTAATATCCACTGATCAATCAGGTCCTTGGCTGTACTTCTCAAGTCATCAATTTTCTCAATGGGGTTGAGGAGGAGCAGTGTGGGGAACAACTCTTCGATGGGACATGATGGATTATATCTATTTATTCTCGACACACGTGGCCGATGTGCTGGCGTAGTGGGAAACTAGGGAGTTGAGGTTATAGGATGTTTCTTTGGTAGTATACATCATACATTCATATAGTGACTTTGTGTGTTGTGCCACTGCCTAGCTATCCATTACCTTTCACAAGGGCATGTATATCGACGAATATTCCTATCTGGTTTGAACCTTTCTCATGCTCCCACAATTTTCCATTCTCGATAAGGTTCCCGGTGTGATGCCCACCAACGTACTAGAATTCTTACGAGTACAATATCGAGGGCATGTGCCCGGTGATGTTCGAGAACTTGATGTATCGAGGGTATAAGTGTGTCCACTGGTCCGACCCATTGAACCGATAGGATCCAAATTCGTCTTTGTGCACCTCGAGGGTTATCTGCGCACACCTCCTTGTGGACACTTCATATAGCTTGTTTTTCCATCTTTCCATGGCATCTTTAGAATCAATGTCGTAGGACTTGACACTTATCCAACTCAACTCTCCATCTGCAGTGGAGTTAATGTAATCTTTCCTACGCCAATGATCTTATATATGTTTCCAATCACAAAACTTCTTGCATTCTCATCCACGGGCTCATTGTATCTATCCCCTTCATATGGGTCTAGAGGTGCAACCATGCGCAGGGTATCCATCTCAAACATTAGGGGAATTTTGAGGTAAAAATAGAGCCCCAAAACAAAAAATGTACCATCAAAATCCACTTTATAAGAGCCAATCACATTTCAGAAGATGACATCATCCCATGAGGATGACTTGGCATTGTTTGAGTTAAATATGGTGAGTTGTCACATTCTAAATGGTGGATGGAAACCATAGTTAACTATGTAGTGCTTTAGGAAAAGTACTCGTAATACTCTTAAAGTACTTTACTTTTGAAGAAAATACCCATGTCCATTCATACATTAAACCCTTTATATTTGAAATTAAAAAAAATGATTAAAATATATGTTTTACTTGAAATGTGCATTGGGTTGGTTTACTTTAGTACGTTGGTTGGGGTTACATGATATAATATATCATACCTATATATAATATACCATACCTATATGCTATAATATATCATACTTTTCCACTTATGATATATTATATATATATGTGTTTTATAACTATATATTTTAAAATTTTAAAATAATTATTTATTTATTATATATTTAAAAACAATTTATTATATATATTTTTAAACTTTTTAAAATATATTATGTATTCAATTTTTATATAATATCTTAATTATATATTACTATATGAGTTTATATGTTAAATAATAATATATTATATAACTGAAAATTTATGAATTTATATTTATATGTAATTTCAAGTTATTCAAGGACAAAAGACATGCATGAGTTGTTTAAGGACAATGACTTTTTTGAAAAACTCACTTCTATTTGTAGTCACACCCTTTCCTTTTAGTCACATCAATATAAGTTTTTTTATTAATTTTATTTCTAGACAACTTTTCAAGTTAACTTAGCTACGGTTACATGGATTGTAGTGCAAAAGGTGAGTTCTAAATATACCTCCCCCACAAAACAACAAACTCATAATATTTTATTATATCCCTCAGGAGGCCCCTTCTAGACCTCAAAATTCCCCTAATGTGACATCTGCCTCTTTTTCAAGTTCAACATGACATTATTGTCAAAGTCCCAATCAATGCTAAGTAATGCAGGGTATGGACCATAGTCATCCATAATATCTATCACCTCAAAATCATCCTTTTTCTTTATGCCTTCTATGTTCACCTCGACTTGCTCTAGTCGGCCTATGGGGTAGATCTTGTATTGGTTATCCAACCACAACTAGATGGGTGACTAGACCAGACTCAACTTCCCCATCACCTCCCACGATTTCTTCATTAGGATGTTCACGTTGGACCCTAGATACAACATGACACCATCCATGTCATATCCTCCAAGCTCTGCTGTCATCTTGATTTCACGACCAATGCACTTGTGCTTACCGACCTGACACACTTTTCTTTTTGATAGGGGGCCCGATATAATTTCTTCCATTCCTTGTTCCCCCATGCAAGTAGCTAATATTTGTGTCAACTTTCTTGTAACATCTAGATTTTTGAGCAATCGCAAACAACAATGTAAGAAAATACTGATGTGGTCTTCGGTTTTCGTCTCACGACTCAAGTGGCACAATGCTTCTACGCGTTGCAATTCCTTGATCTAGATTATTTTAGGAACAATATGAAGGAAGAGATATAACATAGATATAAAAACAAATTACATAGAGATATGACAAGGAACACATTGATACAGTAAAGCTCAAATTCTATTAAATGACCGTTTGAAATACAAAAGACTGTAAAATGCAAAAGCACACAAGCTAACTAGAATGGTGGTAGCTTATCTATGAGAAGATATGTTTCAACTACACTCATTTAGAAGAAGCTGGTTACAATGAGGCTCGAAAGGCCTTTTTAACATAAAGCATAAATGAGAAAATCCTGAACATCCAAAAACCTAACCTTAGGAGATGAAGCGCCAAAAGTCATGTGGACCCCAATGGGGTAAGTTGGTACATCAACTTCCTGGGGACGTAACTTTTGCATACAATCTTCGTTTTAGGCGCATGATAGCTTGTTGAAAAGAAATATCAGAGGAATACACATCTTGCCATCACACTCTAGCTAAATCTTAAAATGTGATTGTAGCGGGCCCAAAAAATGTTGTTTAGGGCCTCAAAACGACCCTGAAAGTTTAGGACCCAAAAAACTAGGAAACAAAATGCCAAAATGGAAATTGGTCTTTGACCCAGTGGAATAGGTGGGTGGCCACTGATATCCACCTGGATTATTCCTCCCCCCTTAGGAAGCAATGGTCTCCATTGCATCAAGTGTTTGAATCATATGAGAAAACTTCCGTTGAACCCGATTCCTAGTGAGCCACTTGCCTTGATAAAAAAACTACCCTTCTTTGACGACCCGATAGAGTTTGATAGTCTGTTGGAGGGTGTCCTTTGTCTTGGTGTCAATGATCCGTTCAATTGTCAGTTGTTCGATGTAGGAAGGATTCAATTATGTAGGGGCCAATTGCTCGACCACATCCGAAGTGTCCAGGAGAGGTGGGAAATTTGGTCGGAGAAGTTCCACATTAAATACCGGGTGCAATCCAAGGAAAGAAGGAATACTTTATTCAAAATCATTCTCACCCACAATATTGATAATGGTGTAAGGTTCGTATTGGAGTGAGCATAACTTCTGATGGGGTCCTGTGAGACACTCTTTCTGCAAATGCAACCAAACCTTATCTCCCACCTGAAATTTGTGTGGGACTCGATGTTGATCGTGGCACTGCTTGTACTTGGCATTGGATTTCTACACAATATCATGAACTTGTTGTTGGATGTGCTGGATGCGCTTAACAATTTTGGCTACCTGATCAACCTCTTTCTGAGCATGGGAGGACTCTTCCTATGCAACTGTAATGAGAAAAGCTACGTTAATGGGGGCCAATGGTTGGAACCCTAAGCACACCTGAAAAGGGTTGTGGCCAATAGAGCTGTGGAGGGCTCTGTTGTAGCTATGTTGAATATAATGAATGATTTCATTCCATGGGCATGGATGTTTGGAATTACACATTCGCAGGACATGGACAATCATCTTGTTGACTACCTCTGTTTTTCCATTATTCAGTGGGTGGAAGGCAACCGATTTGGTTAGCTTGGTGTCCATCATCGACCATAGGCTGGACCAAAAGGTGTTCAGGAACCTACTGTCTTGATCAAAGATAATAGTTTGTGGTATCCCAAAATGAACCCAAACATGTGTGAAGAAGAGCTTGGTGATGGCCTCAGTTATGATGCTCTTCTTACAAGGTGCCAAAATTTCCATCTTAGAGGATTGATCGATGGCCACAAAGACACAATCATGCCCATGCTTGGTTGAAGGTAGATCAGACATGTAGACCATGGATATGGACTCCCAAGGCCTATCCAGACTAGGTGGAGGGGTGTATAGCCCTTATTTCTTGATGGTGGGCTTGGCAATGGCGCAGGCAGTGCATGATCTGATGTACTTGCAAACATCTTGTCGAAGCTTCAACCAATAAAAATGATTTTGCAGTACTGCCACTGTCTTCTCTACACCAAAATGTCTCATTGTCCGGCTGTAATGAGTTTCCCATATCAAATTTGAACGCTTTCTTGAAGGAACACAAAGGTGGCTCAAATGGCATAATAATCCATCCCGGAGATGAAAGTTGGGAACTATTTTTCCTGCGCTCAATGTCTGATAGGGAGTAGCAAAGTCAGGGTCATTATTATATAATTCTGTCCATCTAGATGTCTCATGTCCACAGGAGTTAAGAACTATGGTTAGCGCTGCCATCGGGGGTCGACTGAGGCAATCTGCGACATGGTTGGTGCTAACCTTCTTGTATTTGATATTCAAGTGGAATCGCTGTAGGTACGTGGACCACTTCTGATGGTGTTAATTTTGTAACATTTCTTGTGACTGCATGAATTGCAGAGGGCTATGATCAGTGTGGATGATCATTTCCTTCCCAAAAATGTAATGCTTCCACTATCGACATGCCTGCATAATGGAGTACATCTCTTTGTCATAGGTGGGGTATCTTCGAACAACATTAGATAGAGTTTCACTGTGATAGGCTGCCAGATGACCATGTTGAGTGAGGACCACACTGATAGCATAATCAGAAGCATCTTTCTCAATCTCAAATCACTGATGTAGGTCTAGAAGAATGAGGACTGGAGTTGAGAAGAGGCGGGATTTCATATCCTCAAATGCTTTCTTTTGGGGCACAGACCACAAAAACTTGGCCTTCACGCTACCCTTGGTCACCTGGATTAAGGCCCAAGTGATATGAGAGAACCCTAACACAAACCACCAGTAGAAGTTAGCAAGGCCCAAGAAGCTGTCGAGCTCGATCATTTTTTTTAGGGCCGATCAATCATGGATGACTTGGATATTGATTGGATCCACATGTACACCCTTCTCATCCATGATGTATCCCAAATATTGGATTTTCTGCATGTCGAAGGAACACTTCTTCAAATTGACATATAACTTGTGCTGTCATAGGGTGCCCAATACCTGCTGAATATGCTCCAAATACTCCTCCCAAGTTTTTCTGAAGATGAGGATGTCATCCAAATATACAACCACAAAGGAGTTTGTGAATCGCCATAATATATCATCCATCATTCGCATGAATGTGGCCGGGTAATTAGTCAAGCCGAAAGGCATGACCAACCACTCAAAGAGACCTTCTTTGGACTTGAAGGTTGTCTTCCACAGATAAATTTTCTCAATTGACACTTGGTGGTAACCTGACTTCAGATCAATCTCATTGAAAAACTTGGTTCCCTTGAATTGATTGAGAAGATCATCAATCCGGGGAATTGGATGCTGGTTCTTGATTGTAATCTTGTTTAGGGCTCTATAATCAATACAAAGTCACCATGTCCTGTCCTTCTTCTATACTAGAAAAATTGGGCTTCCGCAAGGTGAGGAGCTTGGTCTGATGTGGCCCTTCAGAATTAGCTCTTCTAGCGTTTGATTTATTCATTCTCCATAACATAACCTCTGTATACATGGCCATCAGGTAGAGGGGCATCAAGTTTCAGATAAATTGAGTGATATACATGACAATGCACATGCACCCCCGTAGGTGAGGTGAATATGTCTTTGTACTCCTAGATTATTTCGTCCACCTATTGCTGTTGGGCAGAGAGACCCCATGCAAATGTTTTGGCAGTTGTAATGACCTTCCATTCACCTTTCGATCAAACCATACAGAGGAAAAATATCATGATTTGAGAAACCACCTTTCTGCACTACTTCACAGAGATCAAAGAAAGCGTAGTATTTGGGATTGTCTTTGGTACCTTGTAGAGTTGATCTCCCAAAGTAATAATGACACTACGGGGCCTAGATTCATAAACAACATGACACTTCCACATATATGGTTATCCTATTAAAACATAACAAACTTCAAGTGGGGAAACATCACACAATACTCGTCTTTGAAGGGTTTGATGTTGTAGTGCAGCTGACATTGTTGGCTGACGTGAATATCCCGTCCCTAGCTGAGCCAACTGATGGTGTATGGCTACGGATGCTGCGTCGTTGTCAAGTTCAACCTTTGTGGAGATCAAGTTCTTTCGGCTACCACTATCAACAATGAAATGGAGTGGGGTTCCCTTCACCCACATCTGTGAGTGGAAAAGACGCTCCCCTTGTTCAGGCTCCTTTGGTTCCTCTGGATGGACTTTTGTGGTAGTGATGATGACACTAAGTTCTGCATCAATGATCGTCTTTCCTTTTCTGGCTCAGAATCAAAGTCTAAGTCAACATTTGAACTTGGGGCTTTCATCTCAACCAACAACGACTGTTTGGAGAGACATTCATCAGTATTGTGCCAAGGGATTTTTTTGGAACTCGTACCATTTTCCAGTGTCCTTCGACTTTCCATTACCCTTCTTTGTTCATGGATTGGGATGTTTATCTTGGGTTTGGCCATCCTTGCTTTGTCCTTTGGCCTGGGATTTAGCTCCACCCTCACCATACTTTCGTTGTTGTGGATTTGCAAACCCGAACTTCCGCTTGTTCTGTTGCTTGAATTTTTGCTTGATTTTGACAACATATAGATAAGCGTCTCCCAATGACGAGATGTCTAGAAATTCCATTTCAGTTTGGATTTATATGTGAAGATCCCCACAGTGTTTTAGGACTAGATTCCACTTGTATTCTTTGTTACCCAGCTTGGTGCGCAAGGTATGGAAAGTATTTGTGAACTACGACACCATTTGGCCCCTCTCTTGGTGTAGTGTAGTCCATCTCGTGTACTGGTCATCATAACTTCCAACATGGTAATATTGTTCCTTGAGGGAATCAACAAAATCTTCCCAAGTGGGCCTTGGCCAAAAAATTCTAGACTCATCCTTGACATGTTGCTCACAGTAAGTCTCCCACCAATCTATGACATGGGGAAGGGCCTTAAGGAGCACGAAGGTGATCTTTTCACTATTGGAAAAATTGTGGACAAAGAAATAACCCTCTAACAGATTTAACCATTTTTCAAAAGCATCGACATCTATCTGGCCTTCAAATAAAAGAATATCAAATTTAACTTGTACCTTGAAGGGCATTGCACCTCTGAAGTGATTGCTGGTTGAAGGTGCTTCCGTTGTTGTCAGCAGCCGTCGAAGGATCTGGGCGAAATTGTCCATCATTTTGTTCCTCTGTCATGTGAGGGATTCCTCAAGAAACAATTTGAAAGGATCTCTTGTACCATCGTCCCTCTTTTATTCCGCCATGGAAGGTCGCTTGGGCATGCGAGAGCGGTTTTCCTCAAGAGATACAAGCTCAAGATAAGGTTTGGTTGCATTTGCAGAAAGAGCATCTCACAAGACCCCATCGGAAGCTGCGCCCACTCTGATACTGGCCTTACACCATCACCAAGGCTGTGGTTGAGAATTCTTTTGAACTAATTATTCCTCCTTTCCTTGGATTACACATGATATTTAATGTGGAACTGCTTCAACCATATTTTCCACCTCTCCTGGACACTTCGGATGCGGTCGAACAATTGGACCCTACATAAATCAATCCTTCCTACATTGAACATGCGACCTTTGATAATATCATGGAAACCAAGAAAAAGGACACTTGCCAACATACTATCAAACTCTATCGGGTCGTCAAAGAAGGGCATTTTCTTCATCAAGGCAAGTGGCTCAATAGGAGTCAGGTTCAACAAAAGTTTCCTCATCTGATGCAGACACTTGACACAATGGATACTATTGCTTTCTAAGGGGAGAGGAATGATATAGGTGGATATCGATGGCCACCCACCTATTCCACTGGCTCAAAGACCAATTTCCATTTTGACAGTTTTTTCCTAGTTTTTCAGGTCCTAAACTTCTAGGGCCATTTTGAGGCCCTAAAAAACGTTTTTTGGGCCCACCACATTCATATTGTAGGCTTTAGCTAGAATGAGACGAAAACATGTGTAGTCCTTGGGTAGTTCTTTCCAATGACCTATCGTGTGCCTAAAAAGAAGATCATATGCAAAAGTTACGACCTGGGGAAGTTGATGTACCAACTTACCCCATCGGGCCCCACATGACTTTTGGCACTTCATCTCCTAAGGTTAGGTTTTTGGATGTTTAGGGTTTTCTCATTTATGCGTTATGTTAAAAATGCCTTTGGAGCCTCATTGTAACCAACTTCTTGTGAATGAGCGTAGCCGACACATCTCATCTCAAAGATAAGCTACCGCCATTCTAGCTAGCTTGTGTGCTTTTGCATTTTACAGTCTTTTGTATTTCAGATGATCATTTAATAGAATATGAGCTTTACTGTATTACTATGTTCCTTGCCATATCTCCGTGTAATTATTTGTTATACATTTGTTATATCTCTTCCTTCTTATCGTTCCTAAAATAATCTAGATCATTCCTCCAGGCGCTGTTCTTCAATTGATTTTTTCTTAACGCATTGCAACTCCTTTTGTCCGCATGCTTCTTCTAAGGATCTCTACATTGCATGATGTATTTATTCTCACACACGAGCTTCCTCCAACGATATTTGCATCACATGTTGCAATTCTTCATTGGCGTGAGCCTCTTCCAACAACCTTTGCATCTCTCTTTGTACTTCTTCATGGATCCGAGTTTCCTTCAACAACCTCCTTCTGCACTTCTTCTTGGATCCGCGCCTCCTCAAGTGACCTCTGAGTTGCGTGATGTAGCTCTTTGCGTGCCATTTATTCTTTCATATCCCTCTGCGCATCGTGCAAGAACTATTTTTTCTGGGAAACATCAAACTTCACAGGGGGTTGTGCTGCTTTTCTGATCTTCCCAACCGAGTTCTGACCCGATCCTACACCATGCTTAAAGTATGATCCTGTCTTCTCTCCTCCTCGGGTTACTACTCGTACATCAACCACTTAATTCTTCTATGTATTCTTGTGCAACTTTGCATGCACCATGTTGCAATTATCCTTCTTGTCTTCCCACTTCTTCAACAAGTTGGGACAATCTTCGGTGACATGCTCGGGACTGTAGCAGTATGCACAAAGCACACACAGTTTGGTGCAAAATCTTGATACATGACCAAGTTATCCATAATTAAAAAAAAGTGTGTGTGTNGGGGGGGGGCGCGTGGCTACCTCCTCTTCCACCATATCCTTGGATGCGACCGCACCCATATCCACCTCTGGGACCTCCTTGATATACGCCTTTGTCCTATGTCAGTACCACCACGATCACCACCCTTCTGTTCTTCCTGTACCCAAATTGCATCTCATGTATTGTCTTGCATCAGTTGGAGTGTCCAAAAGTTGTTTACATCATGTCCCATGGATTTACATAATTCACATAAATGAGTATGGTGCATTTTCTTGTACTTATCCAGAGTTGGACAGTGGGGTGATACATGGCCCCATTGTCTGCATATCTAGCACCACTCTGCTTGTCCAGATGGAAATGGGCTCGATGTGATTGTTGCCACATAATTCATAAGTATAGGGAACTCATCCCTACGATTCCCCTCAATGTGACATGTGGTGCACCATACGTGCTCACACACGACTTTAGTCTTTGCCATATCTTGCAATTGCATCGTCAGATTGGCTAGTTGCGATTGCACTCGCCCTAATCCTACCGATGTCTTTGCCCTCCTGGTGTAGCTTCTAGGCGCATTTCAATTTCTACTGCCTCCGCTTGATTTGTCACCTTCTGCTGGGTGAGTGGGATTCAGATATGGGGAAGCACCCTGCAATAAACCATTCTATGTGCTGCACGTCTTGGATTTGGAATGTCAGCCTATCTGTTGACGGGCGAAACAGTCCATCCGTCAACTGGGAGAGTGGAACCGGTCCGGGGTTGTCTAAGTAACCCAAGCCGTTTGGAATGGACCATCCTGACGAGTTTAACGGCTCCGTTGGCCGCTCTAAGGTCTCCTAAAGAAACCAAAGAGAAAAGTTGATCTGAGTTAAGAGATCTAAACTAAGGAAACTAGAAACTAATAAAACAAACTGAATTCACTACACTAATCTAACTACAAATTACTAACTACTTATATGTACACAATACTAACTATGATTATAATAACTCAATTCAACTACTTAACTATCAGCTACGATCATTMTTTATTCACAAATAAACAATATGGACAAATTACAGATTTGATTAAAACCTGTGAAACTAATGTGTTTGCTGCCCTGATGACAGCGAAGGATAACTTTTTGTCTTTTGTATTTATAAAACGGAAAGAAATCTAACTGAAATTAAATATTCTAATCCAAATCTAACTAAACTACTAACTAATTAAAACAATAAACATCTAACTAATTAACCTGGATACGCTCCAAGTATGTCCTGTGCGAGGTGACTTCTAAGCTGATTGGAGGAGGGAAACTCACACCAGTTAGGCCCTTAAGCTTCTCGGAAACGATCAGCTATAATGCTTCCTGAAGTATTATTACAGGACAAACAAGACATAAAAGATTATCATAACAATTTTTTGATTATAAATTCCTGCAAAAGGGGAAACCTATTGTGCAGCCAACTTATATATTACAATTCAAATTGCGAAGAAGACAAAGCTATCATTCACTAAAAGAATTGATAATTGTTATGTCTTTTATCGATTTAGGAAGAAACAAGATATAGATGACAGCAATAAGATTATATCATTTGTATGTGATTCAGATAGCTAACACAATACTAAACCATCAACCAGCTGATATACAAAACATGGAACAAAGTGTTGATATATTGAAAAGCGGAAAGCTACAACAAAACACCAATTCTGCTCCAGTTTGAATCAAGACTCCATATCCTTGTTCTCCCCAAGTGAGGATTGTTTCTTATTACAAAACCATAGGTTTAAATAAGTTTTTCACAAGGTAAAACACCCTTGTGAATAATAGTAAACAGTTTTACACAATCTGGAATAATCCCAAAAAATCTCTAAACTAAATAACTAAAATGCAAATAAAATCTGTAGATCATCCCCTAACTGCCCATAGTATCCATTGAAAATTCGTATTGCCCTGCAATAGACACCAGAATCAAGTTAGGAGATTGTCTTATTCAGAAAATAATAACAAAATTGAATCTAGAGACTTAGCTACAGAATCGTTTGATTCTGTAGCTGGTCTAGAATAGTAAAATGACCAGATATAAACCAAATCAAATCGAACCTAATCAATTTGCAATAACCAATACATCACTAATGATTAAATCAAATAAAATCGAATTGCACATGATCGGGACATAGTAGAGATGTAATTGATACAAAATAGGAATACCCTGTTTCTCCAATCCTTCCCAAACTCGAATCAAATCTCAACCAAAATGTTCCACGAATACCATCAGTAACAAACCAAATCATATGAGATACAAACAATCATTATCAGTAAGCATGAGATTCATATCATTTCCAGTCATAGAAAGCATTAATGGTCTCACACATCACTGTATCTATTGAATCCAATCACAGTTCTTATTCGTTACGTTTCAAATAATTTGCAAGTAAATTCATAACTGTAATTGCCTAATTAAAATCAAAACAGCAGATCGATATCATTCACACGATGCATGCATTGTTTCCAACGTAATCGAACTAACTCCACAAATATCAATTCAACAGTCTCCACGTTAGATCACTTTACAGTCATCACACAGGGTTTTGACAGAGTCATCAAACGAGATGTTTAATTATAGACACAAATCAAAAGATTTGATACAATCAACCCATTCCTGTAATCGAATCAAACACTTGTTATCATTAGAATACAACTCACATTGTAACAATTGTTATCCATTCGAAACTTGATTAGGAAACAGAGGATATATGAATCGGTCTCAACATAGAAATTACAATTAACACAGTCAACCAATTGACTCATTGCATCGCACAAGATATAATCAAATCGAATAGAGATATTGTTTGTGTTCCAAGAATAGAAAATATATCAAACAACACGTTCAAATCCAATTATAGTCAATCAAACCAAATCTAATCACAAACAATCCAGAAATTGACAAAACTTATGCATGATAGAGCAAGTCAAACATATAAAAGAGCTTATGAATACGTTGTATTAAAGAGGGAAAATTATACCATTACAGCTGCTGGAGCTATGTCAATTTGGAATTGACAATTGCAGTGGCAGACTCAACATTTTTAAACAAGATTGATCCAGCGGTGTTAAGTACCTATACTGGATCTGCAAATATACTTCAGAAATAACTAAGAATAAACCATAAACCATTCACCATAACATGAACACAAGAAATATCCAAAACCCTTGAGGTAGGGCAACACCATATATTAATCCTTATGGAAGGATAAAACTCCTCAAGCAATCCTTGCTTGTACAATCACAATATTCTTCAC
>JZKD02S1702814.1:361840-386757 GCA_000966675.3 Picea glauca
GATTACCATCACCACGTATTACATTAATGATCTGTACAGAGCTGTTTAAAATCGTAATCATTAAAACAAATGTATCGACCAGCGAGCGGGTGAATCACCCCTTCTACGTGCCAGTCATCCAAGTCAGAACCAACACATCATATGACATCAAAGCGCCAAGTGTTAAGTTTAAAACCAACACAGTACCAGCATTAACTATCAACCTAACGTGCCAATTCCAACGTTTAATCAATCGCTTAATCACAGGGTTTACCGCTACTACATAGCTCGGGATCATATAACATTCAATGTATAATTTAACTTTGCAAACAATATGCCAAGTATCAATTCGTAAAGTCCAATGTGATCAACTCATGCGCCTTGAAACCATTGCTATCATACCTTATAAACTTGTCCATGTATTTGATACATATTATATATGTTTGTATTCCAAAGTCTTAGAACCATATGATCAAAATTCCTTCATATAATAATCGAGTGACAGTCCAAAGCAAGGATAAAAACAATAAGATCAAATCCATTACACAATTTTCATAAGATCAGAACAAGACCAATAACTTTCATGCCCACAGGTTCAACAATGAAACATATCCAAACGCGCAATCAAGGTAAGATAATGCTCAAGAACATAAGTTTGATACAACACTTAGCAATCATGTGGTAAACCAGTGATCAAGTATCCACCAAAGACGACGACAATCTAATCGACGAAAGAAGTGTTTTCACACTTGCAGTTGTGAAAACTGGGTCGAAATTTGAATTGTAATGGTCGCAAAAATGAGACGAATGACCATTAGCACAATGCGACAATGGTTTGTCGTAATACGACAAGGTGTAGGCAGCTTTTTTGAGAGTAATCAAAAAAATTGGGTTGGCTGCCAACACTATCCAACAAAATCTTGAACCACTGGTCATAATCCTAGGCAATTTCTCCTTCTTTCTGCTTAATATACTTTATCTCCATGATACATTGCTACTCTAACTTAGGTTTCTGGAATTCCCTAAGCATGTCTTGATTTATCTCTATTAGGGACCTTGCCTATCCTGCTAGCACAATGACCTTATACTTCATGTACCACATCAAGAATCTGTCCCTAAACGTGGTTTCCAACTGCACAATCTCCATTGCTTTGTCTGTGATCCTCTTCACAGACCATATTGCTTCACACGTGAACCAATGTTATACGTTGTCCCTACTCGTTCCATGGAACACAAGTAACCTTATGCTATTGTCCTGATTCACCATCTTCAAACTCATGCAAGTTCTTCCTATATGACTGCTAGAAGTTAGGTTCCTTAACACCAATCCTTTTCTGGGTGAAGTAGCACTGACTTTGCCTTCTTCTTCACTCGTCTTTTCTTTTCTTTCTTCTTCTACTCTTTCTCCTAATCCAATCTTTTCACTATATGTTGTTCTTTCTTCTTGATTATAAATGTGCAAGGGGGGTAAGTCCATCTTCTTCTGACATTTTTTGTGATGTGACCCAGAGAGTTTCCTACTTGTAGCCGCGCAATACCATCTACAATCACCAATGCATCTCCCCCATGAGTAGGGGAGCCTCCATATTCTCCTATCTATGCACCATAAATCTGTGCCCTATCTTCCTCTCGTATCCGTGCACCACAAATCGACGCTCTATCTTCCTCTCCTATCTGCACACCAAAAATCTTGTGCCCTATCCTCCTCTTATTTCTACTCACCACAACTCTTCGCTTCATCTTCTTCTGAGGTTGCAAAACTCCACAACAACCAAGGGGTTTAGACTTCATCACCTGGGCCCCTGGGACCACCACCACCACCACCACCACCACTACTAGTATCCTCATTAGATACCCTACTCTCAACACTACACCTCTTCACGAGCCTCTATTTGCTTGTGCTCCACTCTGGCACAATGCACTCTTTCGCACTTCCACCTGGTGTAGTCTCCTTTCTCTTCATCTAGAGCTTGCTACCTCGTCACACATCCCTTGCTACCTCTCTACTACTCACATGCTCTGCTTTCCTTCTTAACTCAACTCTTCTTGTGTATCTCTCGACTCTTTTTCTCCTCTGCTCCTTTTGGTCCATCCCATACCTCACTTCATCTCAACAACTCCTGGATCCTCCTCAATGGATCTAACTCCTTCGTCTCAAGCGTGGTTTGATTCCAAACCACCAGTTCTAAAGGCCACAATGTAGAATTGCAAGCAATTTTCCTTTTTAGCCATTTGTACAAAAAACATGGGAATTTGTCAAATTAAATCTCATGCATATCAGTATAGAGATACTTATCTTTCCATTGCTTCACATTCACTCCCAGTCGTTGAGTTTCTTACAGGGAAAAATCATGTTGCTTTGCAAATAACCAATCCTAAATTTCCTCCCAAGATGGATACCACCTCATTTCTCGCCTTCATTGTTCCATACAATAATTTCATGTCCCGACAACATAACCATTTGTTGGGCCATTTCATGCTTTCTCACGTCCTTCCTCACGCTGGGGGGTTTAGATCCAGGGTTCGTCCATAGTTAACCAACAAAAAGCCCAAAGCATCAACATATCAATCCCCAACCAATGTTGAAGAAGATCTCACCTGAGATGTAGAGAGGATCACATAGACCATAAGGTCTTGTGACAGGGATGAAGGACTAAACATACAAGGATCCATCTGGGATGACATTCAAACATTCCATATCAGACAAATTACTATACTAATAAGTAAAAAAATACACACACATCCAAATACCACATGATAGACACATAAATAGATCAAAACTGTCACAAATTTATTATTCCTTTCATTCCATAACCCACAATATACATTAGGAAGACTATATTAAGTAGCAACAAATATTCATATCTTCTTTAGCCAATTCCTCAAAAATACAACACACTGCGCAAGGTGTCTCCTCTTCGATTTTAGAAATGTGACAAACTTAGATTTATATTCATAAGCATTACAACATTAAAAATGCTCAAAGTGAGCTCGACATAGTAAACACCACTTTATGATTTCTCTAACTAATGTCTATATCTTTTTCTAATGTCGCTGCTTCCTTTTATAGCTTTCTCTGCTCTGGAGCATTGTCCCGGGAAGTTTGGCTCCACTCGCTCTACTGACCAACTTCCTCGCATTCTCTTGCACCTGTTTGTAGTCCATGTAGCCTTTTTGGAATCATGACAATCTTAACTGCCTTTCCAACTCGACCTCTTTTTTCTCCATGCTCTCTTGTGCCGCTGACAATAATCATCCGGAAATATTTCCCAATGATTCTGTTCTTGATTCTGACAAACATCTTCTTGATTTCCGACGTAACTATCAAAACAAAAACCAACATGAACTTTGGTAGACTTAGGCTTTGTGCGTAATCAAAACTCGGTCCATCATGCACTTCTTGTCAATCCTTCACACATTAGCTTAGGCATTCACAAAACTTAGATTGAGCGTGTAGAAATGTGTTTGTGCGCACACCTAATATTAACCCAAAACTTTGGGTGCCAAGAGAAGCATGGTTGCCAAGCTTGATGAAGGACAGTCTGAGGATCTCTAAGTTCTATGCAATAATAGAAAAAAATGAGTCCTATATTATGATTGGACCCATCCTTGGGAATTTCAAAAATCATATGACAACCAAAATGAGTAGCAGGACTATTTAGATGCTGGAAGGACGTACTTACAACTATGGAGACTCTATTGGAAACCAAAAATAACATTGTAACAAAAAGATACTTGAAATAATTAAGGATAGTCATTAGAGTATGAGTCAAGGTTGATGAAGATGGGAAGAGTGCCCTTTCAAGGGTTGCCCCTTGGAGCTACATTGAACTATGTATCCTCTTCCTTGCCTCACTTCTCTTCCTTCTTCATGACATGTCGCTTGTCCCCCTCTGCTTTCCCTTTTTTCATGACCAACTTACTAATTTAAATGATAATATTTTCATACTAGTGGCCCAAATGATCCATCTTCTCCTCTAGTTGGTCCAACTTGTTGAGGAACATCCTTTGTTGAGGTAGTCTCTCTTTCACTATCATGGCTATGAAGATTTTCATGTGCCAGTATCTCCGTTGTGTGAGAATCTTGTATCAGGAACCCACTGTATAATTTCCTCCTCTACCTAAGAATTAGAGGTTATGCCATGCTGCTCATGAACCCCTACATTCAATTCTCTCCACCTCCATCTTCACTTCCTCTGAGAAACCCTTATGATAAGCCTTTGTTTCTTTCTTTGTCATTTCCTTTGCTATCAAACTTGTGGTCTACCCTTTCTATGGATGCTTTCCCCTTTCTCATGCCCACATTCTCCTATGTTTTCATGTCAACTAGAACTCACCTCATCAAATGACTCCCAAGGCACTAGACGAAGGCACCAAGATTCCAACCTCCTATCTCAACCATTCTTGGTGGGTTCCCTTCCATTTCCCTTGCGAATTAACCTCTTTTCGAACACCAACACTGCCACGCATCCAAACAACACCAAGATCCACAACCAATACCTCTCTGCTATAAAAATTGACAGGAAACCCAATAGAGAAGTTGGCCTTGCCTACGAGCTTAGATAAGACCACATTGCCTTCTTGAAGTGTCATTACAATCATAGACAAATTAACTAACACCCAACTCCCATCTTGTGCTTCCATAATGATAATGGAATTAACTATTTGCAGGAGAACCAGGTTCATCATCATGGATGGAGGACATGCTGAGGTGAATGTTGACCTCCTCTTCCCTTGCCTCCATATCATCATACCTAGGATGTGTTGAGTCCATTTGAGCATCACATGGTCACGATTATGACTGTGTGGCACCATGATCAAGTAATTGATGTCCTTGATATTGATACTATGACATTCCTCTCTGAGTAGTCCAATCGATGTTTAAATCCCTTTGGCTTTTCTAAGCACCTTCATTGGCTAGTTTATCAGCTAGCTCATTGGTTTTCCTCCTCACATGAGAGAGGAAAATGGCTAGGTGATCCTTGATAAGTTCCATGACATTCTCCAAACATGTAGCTAGTCTCTAGTTGCTCGACACCTTTTTCGGCTTGCTGCCATTCTGCATTTTCTTGAGGGAATTAATAAGTATTTGTGAGTTTTCTTGCATAATCTGATTTCCATATCCATTATATTTGGCGATGTGGAACCCATTTTCCATAGATGCAATATTTGCTCCATTATTTGTGTTGTGGCCTATGAAGTTGGCAAATATGCAAAGAATAATGCTTGATTCATCCTTTTATGCTCCTATTCCTGCTGGATCTGGGTTTCCTTTCGAGGCCCCATCAAAATTTAATTTGATGAAACCTGGAGGTGGGAAGGGCCATCTTTCTGTACTCTGAGCTGGGGGTTGAGCTAAATGAGGGGGGTTGGATAGGCTCTTAAGGTCAATCTCCCAATTTTCTATAATTATTTGTTCTTGAGATTCACATTTCCTAGTATATTTCCTCCATAGCGACGCTTCGATGGGTTCTTTGGTGCTTCAGGGCAAGCTTCGCTACATATCCTCAATCCTTCTAGATTTGCTTTTGAATATTCTTCTGTTGTGCTCTTTCCAGACCGTCTATAGCATAAATCCTAGGAATATTTGCCAAATTTGATTGAGGATTAAAATATCAAAGGGATTTGGCCTCCATTCCTCCAAGGTTGTCCATAAATCACTTATTTGTTGATCTCATTTCCTAAAGTTTTCTACTCCTTTATCCCACAAAAGTTGGATTTTTCCACAAGAATTAAACATATGTTTTGTCATTTCCTCTTCTTGCCTGCACATGAAGTATATGAACGGTCCTTAAAATCCCCTTCTATTCATCTTGTACCATGTGAGAGCTTCCTTCAAAGCCCCTTCTAGTCAATTTGTCCCATGTGAGAGATTCCTTCAAATCCCCTTCTAGTAAGTTTTTCCCATGTGAGAGCTTTTGTTTTCGCCGCTAACCAAAGAAAAGAGGACATATTTAGCCATATCACTAGGTTTTGGATATTTTTCCATATCAATGGATTATACAACTCTGATTGTTTATCCTCTAGCTAATATGCTTCTTTTACTGATTAGTTTCCCCTCCAAGGTGGCTCCATCTTAGGATGTCTAGGCCATCCCTGCATCTTATTCTTCTTGAATATAGATCTACTCTAAATCTCTTGTTGTCTCTTCTGTAAGGCCTACTGGCCAACATGTCTCGGTGTTCCATCTTCTCCAATCTCCCTAATCCTGGTTGGTTTCGTCCTCCCAATACTGAGAGATGTGCTTCCAATCCTTGGCTTGAAATAAATGATAGGCCTCCCCAAGAGAGGTTATTTTCCATAATTTGGGCTTTTGTTTCAAAGAATCATCCCATAAGAGAGTTGTTTGCCCAAATCTGATCTCCCAGAAGAAATTTCTTTGCACTAAGCCCTTTTTTTTTCCATGCAATATTCCAGATCATTAACCCCAACTTGTTTTCATCCATCTTGATAATATCTTCTTCAACGACTGTCACATACTTATGCCTCCAGAGTTTCTCCCATAATTATTCCTTTCCTTTAATCCATCTCCACCATATTTTCCATGCTAGCATGTCCCATGATTTGCATATTCTTGCTTCACATACCCCCTACTTCCTTGGGTGTGTAGACTTGTCCCATGAAACCAAGGCCCATTTTTTTTCTTTCTTATGATTGCCCCACAAAAAGGCTCTTTGCAACCCCTTTATGGCCTTGATTTTTTTAACATGAGCCACCAACATTGAAAATAGGTGAATAGGCATTGATTAAAGAACATATTTAGTGAGTAGGATCTTCCTTGATAAAGAGAGGGTTTTGAAGGTCCAATTATTAAGCTTTAGTTCTAGTTTAGACAACAATTCTTCCCAAGAAATGTTTCTCATTGCATTATCAACTAGAGGGGCACCTAGGTATTTTGAGGGTAGAGATCCTCTTTGGAAACCTAACATGTGAGAAATTCTTCTTTGAATATTCATAGGAGTATTGAAAAATAAGATGGTGGATTCACCTTGATTGATTAGAGTCTTGGAAGTCTTTTTAAAAGTGTCCAAGACCCCTTTAATATTTTTGGCTTCCTTGGTCGAGTCTGATCCTAAAATCATTATGTCATCAATGAATTGAAGCTAGGATAGAGGATCCACTTCTTGATGGAGGCTTAGGCCCTTGAAGTTTCCTTCTACTATTGCCTTGCGTAGACTCTTGCCAAGGCTATTTGCCATGAGGATGAACATGAATGGGGAAAAGTGATCACCTCGTTTGATCCATTGTGAGGGATCGAAAGGTCGTGATGAGAAACCAGTTAACAAAACTGAGAAGGTCAGTGAGACCAGATTCCAAACCCATTTGATCTAATCTTGACAAAAACCAAAAATCTCTCAACATTTCTTCAAGAAATCTCTAGTTTGGGCAATACAATGCTTTGTACATATCCAACTTGATCAACATGCCCAATGCTTTGTTGGTTTTAAGAGAGTGTATCATCTCATGGGAAATAATAATACCATCCCGTGTTTGTCATCCTTCCACATAGACTCCTTGCTCCTGCAAAGTGATCTTGGAGATGATGGGATTCAGTGAGACCAGATTCCAAACCCATTTGATCTAATCTTGACAAAAACCCAAAATTTCTCAACATTTCTTCAAGAAATCTATAGTTTGGGCAATACAATGCTTTGTACATATCCAACTTGATCAACGTGCCCAGTGCTTTGTTGGTTTTAAGAGAGTGTATCATCTCATGGGAAACAATAATGCCATCCTGTGTTTCTCATCCTTCCACATAGCCTCCTTGCCCCTGCAAAGTCATCTTGGAGATGATGGGATTTAGTTGGTTGGATATGAATTTCACGATGATTTTATATAGTACATTGCATAGGGCTATTGGTATGAATTTATCGACTATTTTTTCCTGCTCTTCCTTGGGGACGAGGTTGAGAAAATTGGAATTCAAAGCTTGCAGGATACTTGTGGATTGTCTAGAGTCAACTACTTCCCAAACATCTCTTCCTATCACTGTCCACCAGGATTGAGAAAAAATAGTAGTGAAACCATCTAGTTTAGGTGCTTTACTGGTTGACATATCCAACACAGTTTATTCAACCTCCTCGAAAGTTTTTTTTCTCATCAAATTGAGATTTTTCTCTCGAGTGACTATAGAGGGGATACAACCTGTGATGGCCTTGATGGATTCTGACCTATCAATTGCAGTTATGATTGGAGTTGGTTGTAGTAATTATGCAATTCTTCTTCAATTTCTACATGCTCATTCAACTAAGTCCCTTGGGATAAATTTAGGGAGACTATTTTTTTATTGTTGGGCTAAATTTAGCATTGAGTTGTGTAAGAAGTGAGAAGTTTTTATCCCCTTGAAGGTAATGTATCTTGGACTTTTGATCCCATAATATTTCTTCTTGTTGCAATTGTGCTTCCCACTATTTTTGAATTTCTTCCTGTTGATTTCATTCCACTGTCTTGCCCCACTGAATTATCAAAATTTGAAGGTCCTCCATATTCCTTTCTAGCTCTCTTTTGGTGTGAAATATATTTCTAAAGCCCTTCTTGTTCTAGATTTTGATTTTGGCTTTCACCCTTTTCAGGTGTTACCAAAAACATACATTTTCAAGCCCTTGGGTAGACCCTCTTCCTTCCACCAGGCTTGGATATTCCTCTGGAAGTTTGGGTTGGATAGCTAGAACTTCTCAAAGAAAAAGGGCTTGGGTCTTGAAGAAATTACACTGGTCCATGTTAGGCTGATTGGCCAATGGTTTGACATTGAGCTAGGAAGGATCTTTACCTCCATTGCCCCACTTTTACTTAGTAAAGATTCTAACACTAGGAATCTGTTCAACTGAATTGCTATCTAATGAGTCCCCCCTCACTTGTTATTCTAGGTGTAGCATCCATTGTTTGTTCTCATGTCAATCAACTTGAGCATCTTGATGGTATCTCAGAAGGATCTATTAACTTCCTCCAGGTGTCCAGAGCCCCTTTTTGTCTCTAGGAGCGAGGTATACATGTTGAAGTCCCCCCCCCATGATCTAGTGCTTGTCTTCATAGGCTATTCTTAGATCCCACAACAAATCTAGGAACCTTTCCTTGTATGTGAGTGTTCGGTCTGTAAACATTTGTGATGAATCCTACATTTGAGAAACCGATCTCTTTGTAGCTTGTTGTAACAAAACAATTGGTCTCCAGAATGTCCTCTAATATCACTTGCACTAGGTTCCTAATTATGGCCAAATCCCCTGAAAAACCTTCTAAGATTTATTGCTGCTGCTTCACAATCCCTCCAGAGATTTTTGGTTGCTAGGATCATGGTATCACTCTCATATTTTGTTTTTTGAATCATCAAGATAGTGGGATTTTTTTTGTAAATTTTTTCTTGAGAATAATTTATTTTTTAATTGCATTAAACTCCCTAATATACCATGATATGATATTCATATTAGACTTTGGGTTGGGTGACAAAGTAGTTATTTGGAAGCCCTATGATTGGGCTTGAGTCGACTAGCTGTTGTCCAATTTTCTTGAGTTTCTGCTTGTTGGTTTTATTGCCTCTCCTATTTTCTTCCCCACTAAGATATTTTGTTGCTTTCAGTGAGGTCATCCCAATTCCTAGGTTCACATCTAGTCCTTCGCTTTGGATGGTAGAACTTAGTGGATCATTTTACCCTTGACCATTTGTCTCTGTCATTTTTGTAGTTAATATTTAGGTAGATTTATCAAGTGCCTCTCTTTGTATAGCTCTAATAATACTAGAAGATCCATCTCTAGTATCTCAGTATCCACCGTGGCGTTTTCTTCCTGCCTTCTTGAGTCCTATTCTTCCTCTCCGTTTGTTTCGATGCTGAGACCTTTAGGTTGTTCTTCCCCTCTTGTTACCTTTGTGTTGCTAGTCTCTGTTTTTTTCCTCTTGATTTATACTTGGGTGCCCATCTCTATCCATTGCATGCATCTATGGATTTGGGGGTGACCTCCTCTCTTGTTTCCTCTACCAAGATGTAGAATCTTTTGTTATCTTTGATGTTGTTATTAGGGATGGGTTTTTGCATTTTTTTTGTTGGATTTTCTCTTGGTTGGGACTTTGACAAAGCCTCTAGTATATTTGTCTTCTTTAGGCTTTGTTGGGCTAACCGTTTCATTTTAGTAGGAAGTCCTTGAAGAGGTTTCCATGCTCATGGAGTTCACAATAACATAAGGGGATGTGCTCATAGTCTAGGGTTTACGCCCATTCAGAGTCTTGAAATATGATACAAATCAATTATGAAAGAGCCCCTGAGACATTCATGTAAACATACATTATAGCATAGGAAGTGTACTTACCCGTTTTGGTGACTTTTGATGGCTTGACATAAGTACCCAATGTATTCCCTATGCCTACAAAGGTTTCTTCTTCCTAATACTCTTGTGGAAGAGAGTACAATCATATTTAGATGGGGGCTTCCAAGAAGTCCTCCTTGTCCAGGCTAAATTTCTCCACCCAATATCTCAAGTGTAACCTCATCGAGTTGAAGAAGTAATGGCCCTCCTCAAACACACTCTCTCTCTCTCCTCTTTGCTTGTGAAGATGGTTATAAAGAAGCCTCGAGAAACTGATTTTAGGTCCATCTGACCTTTTAGTTTCCACCTTGTGTTGATCCACCATATGAGTTCCTTCTCAGAGGGCCAAATACCCATGATTTTTCCAATGGCAACATGATTTTTCATGTAATGGATGTGGCCTTTGATTTTCTTGGAAGTGACTTCGTACTGTGGGTTGATCTTTGTCTTTGCTAGGCATCCACTTCTCAATTTTTGGTCTTCTTTCCTTCCATGATTGCTTCCTTCTCCTTCTCTTGTGATACCCTCAACTTCCCTTGCACTGATTTTTGTCGAATCATTGTCTTTTCTTGCGCCCCCCATTTCTAGTTGCTTGTTGGATTCTCCCGAGACTATGTCCTTGAAGGACAAAACGCCTTGCCCCTGCCTTGTTTCCGCCACCATGAATTATTGTTAGAGATCTGAATGTTGGTCAATGGAACCCTAAATGAGTGCTATCTCACCTCTCATCGCTTTTAGATATAATTTGACGATGTTGTAGGAGGGGATGCTCCATATAATTACCAAAGCATTGCCATTGGCAAATTGTAGTTGAGAACCAAAGAAACCCTTGGTAGGGTTAGGATACCGAAAACATGATCTCCATAAACACTGAACGATATTATTATTGAACAATACACAATTACAATGAGGGTCCTCACTCTTATAAAGAGCTTGAGTGACCAAAACCCTAAAAGATGAAAACCCTAATCTTTTAACTTAAAGTCACTAAGGTGACTTTATTACATGAGTAATCCTTATATCTCTAATACCCCTCATAAGGCCTACAATACTGAAAGATACACATTGAAATCAAATATATATACTGAATGAAAAACACATAAATTGAACACTAAACATCAATGACATCAAGCTTATTCTTTGAACATAGTTACTAGACCAGTTTGAGCTCCATCAAGTTGCCTCATAACCCTCATAATGGTATTGCTGTTGAGTTGAATTCCCGAGTTCCTAGATTCCACCTCCTCAAACTTCCGAATCACGAATATCTCGAAGTCAATTACTGGACAACAATTCACATGCATGTCGCGTAATCTCACTAGTAGACTGTAATCCACATGCATGCCTCTCCAACTAATGACGATCTTTCCCTAGATCCACAACTTAACTAATTGAGCAACAATCCATTTTGAGTTGTTAATTGATCCTTTCCTTTCTTCAAAATGCGGGCTTCCTAAAATGCATAAAATCCCTTTTCTTTAGTAGATTCTTCACTACAAGAACAAACCTTCTTTGATAACTACAAGAACATGATTAATGTGACCTCTCATCACAAATCTTTGATTAAAATTCTCTTTACAATCAAAACTTGCATTAACACCAATTGCATTATTGGAGTTCCTTCCTTTCCTTTCCCATTTATCAGATTATTAGCTTTTGTACCCTCAAAATTCAACCTATATCTAATAGGTTTTTTCTTTGAAAGTATGTTTTTATAAGCTCTTACTCGCCTACGGGATGCTATAGCTAAAAAAAATCTCTCAAATCAAACTCGACCACAATTGTTGTAGCCCCACGTTTCTCTTTCGTAGATGATAAAACACCGAGCTAACAAATATGAATTGTGGACAGTTTCGGCTCTTCTGTTCTCCAGACATGCGGATTAGTAAGGAGATTGGAGCCTATACGATGGACGCATTGAAATTGTAAGGTGGTGGCTGAATAGAAGTCGTACGGTTACAGACTACTATACCATTTAATTAAAATAGCTAATGGTGGCTCCAATTTGATACAGTGGCTACTATAACTAATAGGGTGGTTCTTTATTTCTCAAACGAACTCTTTTCCTCTTTCATGTGGCGATTAGGATGTTCGAGTGACTCCTTTAAGAAATGGCGGTTGCTTTCTTTACAGTGGATGGTGGCTCCCTTTTTTCATGGCGGCTACGTTCTATGTGAAAAATTGACAACGACTCCTTCCTTGACTGCAGATATCGTTGAAAATTTACTTCTAGCCCACGCCAGACCAACAAGAAATAAACGAGATGACTATAACCTAGACAACAAGATCAAGAGAAGCAACCATACAACGCAAAACCCTCAGATCCAAGAAAAAACGATCTGCCAACAACAAATCAACTCCTCAATCAAATAGATCAACCTTTCAACGGTGACATTGACCCCATTTAACAAAAAAAAGTCAAAACCCAAATTTTAAAATCCTAATTTTTTAACCTAACCTAAAAAAAAGTCATTTATTACATGGATAAACCTTATATCTTTAATATTTTGGGTCATTCACTAAAAATGATTTTATTACATAGATAAACCTTATATCTCTAATATTTTGGGTGCTTTAATTTATTGTTTCCTTACCAATTTAATTTATTATTTCCTTACCAATTTTACTGCCTTCCAACTTTCACTAGTTCAATCACATCTTGCTCCAGAAAACTAACAATTGAACTTGTTTTGCACCAATCATGCACCCAATTAAATAACTTTGTGTTTTTGGTTATCTACTTTTCAACGTTTTGTCATCATGGGAAAGGTGTCACAACCTTTAGATTTTTATTTGGTTTTGCATAAGTGCTGTTAGAAAGGTTTTCCATCCTTTTAGCCATGGGTAGGTGTTATTGCTGAACATGAAAGTCAAGGCAATTATGGAAAACTTAAAGATACATATATCGTTCACACTAATGTGAATTACAAGTGTCGATGGACGGAATTGTGACTATTTAGCTTTAGTTATTTTTTTTTTTAATTCATTTTATTTATTTACAATTTATGCTTAAGTAATTTTTACATTTTTTTGAATTCATTTTATTTATTTACAATTTATGTTTAAGTAATTCTTACATGGTAGATGTCTAAAATTGAAAGTGAAGGAAATTATGGAAAACTTAAAGATACATATATGGCTTATACTTAATGTGAATTACAATTGTGGATGGATGGAATTGTGATTATTCACTTTTAGTTATATTTTTTTTTTGGTGAATTCATTTTATCTATTTACAATTTATGCTTAACTAATTCTTACATGGTAGATGTCTAAAATTGAATGCATTGCATTGTGTTTCTAGAACTATTCAATTATTCTCCATGATAAATATGGACTTTGTTCTATTAAGGATCCTTGTTAAGAATAAATTTTATCACAAAATATTTTTAATAAAAAAATTGAGACGAGATTTTTGTTACTTTTAGCTATATATTAACGCTTTGATATGCTTTAGGCTTAAAAATATTAAATCTTGCCCAATATTTTATTATTTTGTTGACATGTTTTGAAGTCATATTTGTGAAGTTATAATATGTAAATAAGAGTAGTTTTCCATTCATTGTGATCAACTGTACATGGAGCTTATGATACACCAAATGCCACTTGTCACTCTCAAGCGGCTTCTCTTTGGTCATTGATGTGCCTCATGTTGATATTTGAGCAACATCGGGCAAACATTCTCTCGGGATTGGCCATGGTGATTTGACCAGTGGAGAATGACCCAGGCGCAATATTTGAAGGACAAAAGACTCGCGGTGCTGATGGTTCTCCAAGAGGAAGCATCAGACATACATTCACTCACAGGGGTGTATTAGTGGTGAATGGCCCAGGCGCAGTCTTCGAAGGATAGAAGGCTCGAGGTGCTAGTGTTCCTCCAGTGTGTGGTTACATCATGAGTCATTCTCCTAGGATTGGTAGTTTAACCAGTGGAGAATGATATATTCACTTACATGGGTTTACCTACAAGTCATACTCACTCACAAGGGTGTACTTGTGGTGGTGAGCGGCCCAGGTAAACATCGGGAAGACCTTCTGCCAGATATGGCCTAGGGAGAATGATACATTTACTTATGGGGTAAATGGGCCTAGGCGTAGTACTTACTTACATGAGTTGACCTATGGACTCGAGGTGCTTCCACGTGTTAGATAGCATCATACATCATTCTCCCATGATTGGTAGTTTAACCAACAGAGAATGACAGATTCACTCACAGGGGTTTATCTGTGGTGACATTCACTCACAAGGGTGTATTTGTGGAGGTGAATGGTATAGCTGTGGTCTTCATTGAGATCCGAGGTGCTAGACACATTTGTGTGGGGATGGATCATCAACATGGCTCATGAAGAAACTCTTATATGACAAAAGAAATCCAAGTATGGAGAATGTCTCCCTCGTTGAGAGAGAGTGTTGAAGTTTTGCAACTTCGGACAATCATTCTCCATAAGAAAATACAAAGTAACCATTATAGAAGACCTTGGAATGCACCATAAATAAATAAATGACAAGAAGACCAAGTCGACCCATTGGAACATTTGTAAAGGCAACAAAAAAAATAAAATAAAGTTAAAAGACAAAAAATGACAAGTTGGCCCTACCAGTAAAATAAGGTGACTTGACTAGTATAAATAAAGGAAAGTTCATTTCATTATTACACATCTCATCAACTCTCCTCTTCTAGTGTGCATTTCCCAGTTGCTTCATGCCAGTTACCAGTTGTCAGTTGTCACTTGCAGTGCTAGTTGTCAGTTTCCAGTGAGAGTTACCAGTTGCACTATCTTTGTCTAGTGGTTCGCCATCTTTGAGGGATCTTCCTCATACTAGGGAGAACTTGTATTGTGCTAGGTCTCTTCATATTCTGGTGATGTATTTGTGAACTTTGATTAAATTTATTCTAGAGAAACATTTGTTGGTTTTTTCTACCGAGTTCGCGTTTTCCCAGGATAAATCTTGTGTCTAGTCTACATGGCTATCTCTCTATGATTCTGTTATTTCCGCTGTAGTTTTATTTCAGTTGAAATTTTCAGTGTGTAGTTATTCTATGATAAAAATGGAATTAAAATCTGTTTGAAATCATAAGGTGATAATTATCAGATATGGAAATTAGAAAAATCAACATGGAATGAGAGCTTTGTTGAAATTTTCCGCTGCATAATTTTTTTTTGTCAAGCTCGTTGAATACTCGTTGTAAAATTGTTGGGACTAACTCCACCACAAAGAAACTCGCCCTGACCTAGCGCACATACTGGTGCTCTCAGACTGACATTCCGTCAAAGTTGAAATTTTAGGTTTTTCAGGCTTATTGACATTTTCTTGGACATTGAACCCTCTATTTTTGATTTTGTGATTTCTTCATGTACTGATGGTGTAATATCTAAGAGTTGGAGGCAACAATGGTGATGTATCCTATAGTGTATGACAACTCGAAATCAAATGGAACAACAACAACAAGACTCTAGGTTTGCATACCAGATTTGATATTTTATATTGTTGCATCTTAAGTGAATGCTATAAATGGGACAACAACCTTTAGAGGTCTATCACTGTTGAGTACTTTTGCTATCAAATGTTTAGTAACACTTGAATATTGTTGGTATGATGATCATTATGTAAATTCTCACTGTTTAGAACTAATGATGTACGTGTTCACAAGCTAAATTGATCTCTTCCCTATCCTAGTAACCCTATGGACATTACAATGGTTCCAACCCCTTTCAACAAGGTTAAATTCCATGGAGGTTACCATGGATATGTTCTTGTTTTGTTCTTGTTCCAGGTAGGTTACTGTGGAGGAATGATTGGTCACAACACTGGAAGAGTGTTGTTCTTGTTCTTGTTCTGGGTAGGTCACAAGTGATAGCTATGAGAGGGAGCTATAATGATAGTTGCAGGTGGCAACATGTTAGATGGTATCTGGTTTAAGGCATGGAGCAGACTATCCATACATGGAGTTGTGGACATGACATTGTACATCCATGTATCTAAGGAGAAGAGGACAAAGTTAGAACCTTCTAGAAAGAAGGGTACCTTTGTGGGATACAAAGAGTCTCATATGGAGATTGATATTTAGGAGCAGGAGGCTCTGAAGGATGATCGTACATATCCCTCTAGTCTATTTGTTCATCCTTCAGACTATCAGGAGGAGCTAGTAGAGCCAACTGTGCCAGTGGATCTACATAGAGATGTTGCAGTGACTAGGAATAGACCAACTTGGCTTCATGATACTTTGCAGGATGCATATAGGCATTTAGCTCCCCATGGTACCTTTAGGGAGAGAAAACGACCTCATAGTTTCTCGAGTCACATAGAGTCATAGTTTCGAGGAGGAGTAGGTGGCTCCACCAGTGGTGAGGAATATGAACCCACCAAGTACTAGCTTAGAAGGAGCCAGAGTTCATAGGGAGTCAATCCTTAACATCCAGTATGGAGGAGAAACCTCCCAAGACAGTTCATAGGAGATCATACTTCAAAGGGAGTCAAGATTTAGAGGGAGCATGCAGACTCAGACTGAGCTTGATATCAGAGATAGTCAGTTGGCTTAGAGGGAGATCCGATCATTCAGAGGGAATTACCCCTCATGTTCAGGTGGGAGAGAGACATCTTCCAGGACTAACATACAAGTGCCATGAGTTGAGGAGGCTAGATAGAAGCTTCAAAGGCAAGAGGATTCTAGGAGATGTGAGACCTCCTAGGAGGATCCACTTGTTTCAGTAGGCTTTTCTACAGTGACAGAGGATGAAGCAAATCATGAGGACTGGGGTATGTGTTTTTTTGCTTAAGTCACAGAGGGAGAAACCAGTGAGGAAGTAGGCCAACAGGTTTGAGAGGATTCCATGGTGGAAGAGTATCAATCCATCATGATTAGTTATGATACCTGAGGAGAAGTCTATGGCGACTTCCAAGTGAATTTACAGGATCGAGCATGCAACAGATGGAAACATCGAGAAGTACAAAGAAATATTTGTGGCGAAAAGATTCCCTCAAAAAGAGGGAGTGGATTATGAGGAGACATTTTTCTCCAGTGACCAGGTACACTTCCATCCAGAATATCATTTCTCTTGCTTTAGTGATGGGTTGGAAATTACATTAGATGGTTGTGAAAGACCACGTTCCTCATTGGTATGATTGAGGAGGAAGTGTACATAGAGAAACCTCAGAGCTTTGTGATACATGGGAAGGAGTCTCATGTTTGTAGATTGGAGAAATCATTGTACAGACTCAAGCATGCACCTAGAGTGTGGTACTCCCAGATTGATCGAAGCTTGATGAGTTTGGGCTTCAATGAGAGTGATGCAGATCCAAACCTTTACTACAAGGTTGTAGATAGTGATCCAATGATCGTACTATTTTATGTTGAGCGTAATGGCTCATTGACAAGTGCAAGAGGGAGTTGGTTTCATAGTTCGAGGTGGAAGATCTTGGATGGATGTACTATTTCTTGGGATTAGAGGTCTGACAGAGATCATATGAGATCTTCCTTAGTCAGGGTATACTAATGAGATTCGATATGATGGACTGCAAGTCCATGACTACACCTATGGAAACAAATTTGAAGAGGTTGAGTGATTTTTCTTCATATTCAGATTTGGTGGATCCCATGATGTACAGGAAATGGATTGGATCCTTGATATACCTGGTTAATACCAGGCTAGATATTTTATTTGCAAAGAGAACCCTGAGCCAGTATTTGGTTGAAGCCAAGGCAGTTCCACTGGGTTGCAACAAAGCATGTGCAGAGGTACCAACATGGTACAGTTGGATATGGTTTGTCTCTGGTGGTGAAGTGAGGCTGCAGGGATATACATATTTTGATTGGGTAGGGAGTACAGTAGACATATTGAGCACCTCGGGTTGCTACTTTAGCTTGGGATCAATTACAATTTTCAGGATAAGCAAGAAACAGGTTTTTGTAGCACTCAGTACATCAAAGACGAAGTATATCGTAGCCAATGTCGCAAGTCATGAAGTAATGTGGAGAAGAAGGGAGCAATGAAGCTTCAACACATATCCACATATGAACTGATAACAAACATTCTCACCAATCCTTTGTCCATAGCAAAGTTTGTTTACTTCAAGGACAAGCTTGGCATGATGCAAAATGTCTCCCTCACTGAGAGGGAGTGTTGATGTTTGAGCAACATCGAGCAAACATTCTTCCAGGATTGGCCATGGTGATTTGACTAGTGGAGAATGTCCTAGGTGCAATCTTCGAAGGATAGAAGACTCGAGGTGTTGATCGTTCTCCAGAAGGAAGCATCGAGCATACATTCACTCACAGGGGTGTACCAGTGGTGAATGGCCCAGGAACAATCTTCAAAGGAAAAAAGGCTCGAGGTGCTAGTGTTCCTCCAGTGTGTGGTTACATCAGGCATCATTCTCCCAGGATTGGTAGTTTAACCAGTGGAGAATGACAAATTCACTTATAAGGGTTTCCCTGTAAGTGACACTCATTCACAAGGGTGTACTTGTGGTGGTGAGTGGTCCATGTAAGCATTGGGCACACCTTCTCCCAGATATGGCCTAGGGAGAAGGATACATTTACTTCTAGGGTAAATGGGCCCAGGCGTAGTCCTTACTTGCATGAGTTTACATGTGGACTCGAGGTGCTTCCACGTGTCAGATAACATTGGACGTCATTCTCCTAGGATTGGTAGTTTAACTAATGGAGAATGGAAAATTCACTCACAGGGGTTTACCTGTGGTGAAATTCACTCACAAGGGTGTAATTTTGGAGGTGAATGTTCCAACTGTGGTCTTCATTGAGACCCGAGGTGCTAGACACAAATGTGTGGAGATGGATCATCAACATGGCTCATGAAGAAAATTTTCTATGACAGAAGAAATCCAAGTATGGAGAATGTCTTCCTCATTCAGAGGGAGGGTTGAAGTTTTGTAACTTCAAGTAGTCATTCGCCATAAGAAAATTCAAAGAAACCATTATAGAGGACCCTGGAATGCACCAGAAAGAAATAAATGAAAAGAAGACCGAGTCTGCCCATTGGAACACTTGTAAAGGAAACAAAAGAAATAAAATAAAGTTAAAAAACAAAAAATGACAAGTCGACCTTGCCAGTAAAATAAGGTGACATGACCAGTATAAATAAAGGCAAGGTCATTTCATTATTACACATCTCATCAACTCTCCTCTTCTAGTGCACATTTCCCAGTTGCTTCGTTCCAGTTTCCAGTTGCCATTTGTTAGTCACGCTATCTTTTTCTAGTGGTTCACCATCTTTGAGGGATCCTCCTCATACTAGGGAGAACTTATCTTGTGCCAGGTCTCTTCATATTTTTGGTGATATATTTGTGAAATTGGATTAAATTTCTTCTAGAGAAAAGTTTGTTGGGTTTTTATTCCGAGTTTGGGTTTTCTCGGGATAAATCTTGTGTCTATTGTGCATGACTATCTCTTTGTGATTCTGTTATTTCTGTTGCAGTTTTTATTTCAATTGAATTTTTCATTGTGTAATTATTCTATGATAACTGTGGCATTAAAATCTATTTTAAATCATAAGGTGATTCCTAATATGGATTTGAATTGACATGTTTATTACTAGTATGCATTTCTATTTGGTATTTTCCTTTGCAAGTGTTTTGAATTTCATAGCCATTGTGAGAAAAAGGATTTCTAATTGCTATGGAGTTGGTCCTATGATAAGATTGCTCAAAATTAATAAATAGTTTACTCTTTTTTTCTAATACTTGAATATGGTTAGGGATCACATGGTATTACAATTCAAAAGTCCAATTATTATTATAATTTCCTCTAACTAGTGTATCTCATACAAGTATGTTGATAAATAAATATTCTTCTTGTGAATTTAAAATTTTAATTCCTATAGAACACATTTTGTACAAAGTGCCACCAAATGCATCCTTGACACCTTTCATGGATGAAATCACACACCATGCAACACCTATCAAATTTTTTTAAGGCTATCTCACGATCATGCTCTATAATGATGGTAGAAGGTTACATAGGGCATTGGGCTAACAAATGAAAGGCATTCAAGTCCTTTGTCTCAACATAGAACATTGAAGAACTTCCAAGGGTTGAATTCTCGGGATTCCTTTGAGCTCTCTACAATGACTTTTATCTATAAATATCTTTCTCCTTCTTATGTTCATTGACATCTCTACCTCTTATCTATCGAGAGCTTTCTCCTCGTTTTCTCCCATTGGCCATTTCTATATTATTCTTAATACATGAACTTTGACTCCCAAAACAAGGGCCTTTAATTGTTATATGAATCCAAATAACTTCAAATGTAGCTTCTCAATTTGCAAAGGAAAACATGATAAATGTAGGTAAAAACATAAAAAACAACGAGAACACTAGGCATGTTCAAAGAGTGACATATTTTGTGTTAGCCTTCCTACTTTGGGGGTACTTAGGAGTTAGTCAATGAATGTATGAGGCCATCTTCTTTCAACAAATCCCATTAGATTGTTAGTGGGTAGTTACTTAATGTGAAAGTGTCATATTTTTCAAATAAGGTCCACTAGGTGGTTGGTACTCATTAATGATGGTACCACAAGTAGTTAGGATTTTGTTATGAATATTCTATTTATAGAGCTAGAAGGCTATAGAATGATAAATGTTGGAAAAACATAAAAAGCAACGAGAACACTAGGAATGCTCAAAGAGTGACATATTTTGTGTCAGCATCCTACTCTAACCTTCCTACTTTCGGGGTACTTAGGAGTTAGTCAATTAATGTACGAGGCCATCTTCTTTGAACAAGGCCCATTAGATTTTTAGTGGGTAATTAATTAATTTAAAAGCGCCATATTTATCAAATAAGGCCCTCTAGGTGGTTGGTACTTGTTAATGATGGTACCACAAGTAGTTAGAAATTTTCCATTAAGATTCTGTTTATAGAGCTAGAAGGATATAGAATGATAAATGTTGGAAAAACATAAAAAGCAACGAGAACACTAGGAATGTTTAAAGAGTGACATATTTTGTGTTAGCATCCTACTCTAACCTTCCTACTTTCGAGGTACTTAGGAGTTAGTCAATTAATGTACGAGGCCATCTTCTTTGAACAAGCCCCATTAGATTTTTAGTGGGTAATTACTTAATTTAAAAGGGCCATCTTTATCAAATAAGGCCCACTAGGTCGTTGGTACTTGTTAATGATGGTACCACAAGTAGTTAGAAATTTTCCATTAAGATTCTATTTATAGAGTTAGAAGGCTATATAATATTTTGTCAAGTGTAGATGTAATTTAAGCTTTTTTAATAAGAATTTGTTCCCTTGAAGAGGCCCATGAACATTGCTCTCTCTTTTGGAAATCATTAATACAAGGGTTATGTTTCACATGTTTCATCTCATTTTCTCTTATATCTATTTTTTGGTATTTATATTTCTCTAAATATCTTATTTGTGATTTAATTTTAAGGGTTAAGGATGACTATAAGTGGTATCAAAACTCTTTATTGAGCCAACATGTGTTTGGATTTTATATTTCTTTTTTATGCTAGAGACATGTTTCAACATCTTTAAATAACATAGATATGCCATTCAGTAGGTAAACTTGTGGTCGGGGAAGAATACGCGTAGAAAATACAAGTGGTGTTACATTTTTGGTTTACTACCTTAACATGGTGAGCATGGCCATTGTATTGCCCTAGTTCCAGGAAGTCAACCACCCAATGTGTGTCCTTATAGACACCCTTTTGCACAAAAGAACGAAGTAGAAAAGAACATTCAGTAACCATTGGACATTGGAGTCCTACATCATAGTACAAGATCTTACTCATCACCCATAGTCATGGAATTAAGTAAAGAAGACAATTGGCACATGTGCCTTTATATTTAGGCTCTCAACCAATTGACCATCAAAGACAAATTTCCCATCCCAGCTATTGGTGATCTTTTGGATGAACTTCATGGACCAAATTTCTTCACTAAACTAGTCCTTTTCTCATGATACCACCAAATAAAGATGGAGGAGGCATATGTAACATCCACACTATAATCCCCAATTTAACTAATGCATAATGTATATATAATGCATGGTTGTGGCCAAGCAATGTATTTTTTAATTTTAATAAATAAAAAGTGATTTCGACTGCTGGGGAACATGCACATAAATGAGGGCTGATTAATCCAGAAGAGAGGGGGGGGGGGGTGTCTAGAAAAGGGTGTAAGCCATGGGTTTATTTTCCCAATCCTTTTCTTGATTTTAATGTTTTTAGTGAACCTTTTGATTTCCCCCGAGTGTGGAAGAGCCTAATCATTGAATATCTGTAAGAGTGTGGATGTAATCAGTCACATCCCATAGTTATTGATGACTAATTTGAAGTACAATCAACTTGGGAAAGAGTGGAAGTCGAGAAAATAGGAAAAGAGATGAAATTCGTATGGGTTGGGGGGAGAAGTTTAGACAGTCACGTTTTCTGCATGAACAAGAAGGGAGAGAAAAAAAAGAAGAGCGTTGAAGTTGGAGAAACAATGGAGGGTGAATTTCAAAGCTGAGGATTGAAGAAGCAAGTTGTCATACATGTAGAAGAACTAGATTCTCAGGCCCAAAGATTGAAATCCTATGGGAGTTGCACTGCAATAAGTTATTGCTGTTGTTTCCTAGTAGTTTTCCTAGCATTGAGCTCCCTTGAGTTTCCTAGTAGTGAGATTCCTGGTTACCTGTGCCAGAGAGACCCTAATAAACGAATGGGACACCCAATGGATTGCGAGCAGTGAATGGGTACATTCCTTGGGTTGGGTAGGTCGAGAGGAAGAGAGCTAGTGGAAAAGTCAAGATAGCTGTAGGAGAATGCCACTGGGTTGTGATATTTTTTTGAGTTGTGAGTGTACAGTGAGAGATCACCCTATTTTGTGGATTCCTAGCCTCAGCTCAGGGGTGACTTGCTGTTGAGATATAGAAAAAAAATTCTATGGTTGGGTGGAACGTCCATCCCAAGCAACTGGTTGCATAATTGTTTTGAAAAGATAAATGTTTTACCTGTTTTCTGAGTTATATTATGAGTTTAATTTACTGTGCATTAGCTCTGTGAAGGAGACTGATTTATATGCTGATGTAATGAGTTATTAGTTGCATCCATGTGTTATTTTAGCATGCTATAAATGCATTTAGATAATGGTTAAATCCTTATGATTAAGTGGCTGGTGCGAGTGGATCCCAAGAAAGTTGAGGTTATGCAAGATTGGCCATGCCAAAAGACCTTGAAAATATTACAAGGTTTTTTAGGAATTACGAGCTACTACAAGAAGTTTGTGAAGAATTATAGGAGAATTGTCTCCCTTTAACAACCTTGCTAAAAAATAAATCCTTTCTATGGAACAAGGGTGCCTAGTAATCCTTTTCAACTTTAAAATAAGTCATGTGCACTAAAACCACACTAGCAATGTTTAATTTCACTAAGACTTTTGTCTTGGAATGTGATGCCTCACACAACCATACCATGTATCCAACTTGAAAATTGTGAGATTTCTGATTTTCTATTGTGCTTAATATTTTGGAAACTTGTCTTGCCCCTGAGAATGAACTTGTTGAATTTGTTCTTCTAATTTAACAATGCTAAGTTGTGTATGGCTAGACTCACTACCTTTTGTTTCTTCCATTCTTTGTAATGCCATATCAAATGGAGTTTGAGGTAGACATCTCAAGAAGTGTTCAAAAGATGACTTGTAGGTGGATCCATGAATTACCCTATTATCACAATGTTGCATGGATGGTATACTTTCAACCCACATTTTTGGGTTCTTGAAATTATAACATTTCAATGAATGCACTAATGTGCGATTTACAACCTTGGTTTTCTCATCTCTGAGCATGAAACACTATGTTATGCTTGAGTTTGGTATCCATCAAGCTCCATAACATACTAAAAAAGCTACTCAAAAGCATTTGTTATTTCCAAAAATAGGGGAGTTAGGAAGCCCAAAGTGCACCTGCACATGCTCAATGAAGATTTTTGTTTCCTTCTTACAGATGTTTGTCTTCTTGCAAGTAATAATGATCATCATTTTACAAAATTGACCCACAATAAAAAAAGTGTAGTCATATCAACGCTTGATTTTTAGCAACACACCAAGAAAGTCCATAGATATACTTTCCCAAGGTCTTGAAGGTTTAGAAAGAAGAATGTATAGCCCTAACTTCCTATTTGCTAGTTTCGAGGCACTGCATAGTGCACAACTCCAAATAAACTTAGCCACCTCAACCCGCATTCTCGACTAATATACATATTGTTGTAAGTTTTCCACCATTTTCCTTGCACCAAAGTGGGAAACAAATTCTAAAGCATAGCCCCACATTAAGCTAATTCTAGCCTCTCCTCTTGGGATTCATCACTAAGAAAAAATAATACAAAAATCCATCATTTAATTGAAAATCTTTAGTTGTACCTGGATTCTCACTTGCATATTTTTTTTGCAATATTGTCAAAGATGGTATGAAGTTTGCATCAACAATGAACATTGTGTTGAGAATGAAGTTACCAACTTGAAAATAACTGTGACCCCGAGATGAGAACTTGATCTGAAAATAGAAGGTTGACTTGTTATGCTATGCAAGCACCCCTACTTCATTAAAATAAACTTTACAGGACCTTGCTTCATGCGTATAAAAAATGCAAAATAAACTTATGTGTTAAGTTTGTGCTTCTTTC
>JZKD02S1702814.1:407512-429751 GCA_000966675.3 Picea glauca
AAATTACGTTATTACTGATTCACCCCCCCTCTCAGTAATCCAACACTGGAATAGTATCAGCATCATCATTCACATCATGGAGCTGGAATAGCATCATCATCATCATTCTTAACATGGAGCTGGAGTAGCATAATCATCATCATCTGCATCAACATCAATTAGCATGAAAGATATAACAACAACATCAAGAACACTAGGCTGATACAACATCATCAACAACATGAGGTTGGAGCATCATTATCAACAACAACACGAGGTTGAGACAACAAAATGAGGTCGAGACAACAACATCATTAACATGAGGCTGATATAGCAACATTATCAACATGAGGTTGATATAACACCATCGTCGTAATATGGCAACAAAATGAGGCAGGTGCAACAACAACATTTTTTGCTACTCTGACAGACCGTCCTTACTGGACCTTCGGGATCTACCCAGGAATCATAAGATTCCCTATGATGTAAAATCCTAATGGAGATACCACGTGGTACTCTGATAGACCGTCCTTACTGGACCTTCGCGATTTTCCCAGGAATCAAAATATTCCCTAGTATACCAAATCCTAACAGAGCTACCACTATTGACCACAGCTGGCATATACATGCACAAGTACTCTGACAGACCGTCCTTATCAGACCTTCATGATTTTTCTAGGTATGATCAATCCCCTAGGATATAAAATCCTAATGGAATTACCTACTGTTGGTTAGGATACCATAGTATCATCAACATCACTCTCCCTTTTAAGGGAGGTCCTTTTGGACTATACCAAGCTTGTCTCGAAAGTATTTAAACTTTACACGAGACAGAGGTTTGGTCAACACATCTGCAACCTACTCATCTGTGCCAACATATTGGAGCTTTGAAACTCCCCTCTGCATCATATCATGAATATAGTGATACCAGATTTCTATGTGCATCGACTTGTCATGGAACACTGGGTTCTCTGTCATATTTATGCAACTATGGTTATCACATATAATCACAATGGCTTCCATCTCTAGATCAAATAGACCTATCAACAACTTTTGAAGCCATATGACTTCACAATTAGCAGAACACACAACAATGTATTCCGCTTCTGCCGCATTGAGAGCAATACTTGATTGCTTCCTACTCTGCCATGAATTCATGGCTGACCCCAGGCTGAAGCAACATCCTGAAGTTATATTTCTATCATAAAAACTTCCATCCCAATCTGAATCAGTATAAACAAACAGTCTGAAGTCATGATCTCTAGTATAACAGAGACCAAAATCTAACGTACCCTTAAGATATCTCATCACATGTTTTGCAACAACAAGGTGAACACGTCTGGGCTCTACCAGAAACTGACTTAAGGTGTTCACAATAGAACATATATCTATCCTGGTATTCGTCAGATACATCAACGATCCAATGATCTTTCTATATAGAGTAGCATCAACCAATTTTGACGAAGTATCAACCGAGAGCTTCAACTTGTTTCCATGGGTGTGTTCATGGCTTTACATTCCAATATATCAAACCTCTTTAGTATTTCAACTACATACTTCCCTTGGTTAAGCAATCTCTTCTCTTGGCTATGCCACACTTCAAGACCTAAGAAATAATGCATTAGGCCTAGGTCTTTTATCTCAAACTCTACAATGACATTCTTCTTACAATCTGTGATGATCTTTTCTTCACCTGTTAAGAATAAATCATCCATATATATAGAAAAAATATAATAAACCCATCATCCACAATCTTGAAGTAAAGATTGGGATCAAATTTACTCTTGGTAAAGCCCAAGCTCATTAAAAAACTATCAATCCTTCCATACCGAGTTCTTGGAGCTTGCTTCAACTTCTAGACATGAGTCTTCTTGTCCTGTACTTCGAAACCAAGTTTTCACATCTCATTGTACCAACCTGGTACACTTGCTCAACTTCAACTTAATATGCACAATCATGTGCTAGATCTATGTTCTTTTTGCAAAGAATTATCCATCTCACTATCTGAGAGTATGTCCACTACTCTCTCTGCAACTGCCCCTCTAGGACCGAGACTCTGCACCTGCAGCTTCTATGAAGCTGAGAATCACTATATCTGCTAAACTCTAAGAGTAGATCCTCTACTCTATCATGGTAACAAATTCATCTGAACCTGAGAGTGGCTCAATAACTGATACTGAAATTAGCTCTTCTTATTTCATGGAGTTAACTCTATCTGCTATTGTAGTCATGTCTCCATGGCCCGACTAATGTACTACACCAATGATCCAGATTATTTTTTGGTAGGAAATGGGAGCAGAGATATAATAAATAAATGCACAGAGATATCACATATATCCAATAATATAACTTAAATGTATCAGATATGCAACCATAAACACAGAGATACAATAATACACGATTTCTATTAATGAAAGAAATGTACAGAGACTGTAAAAATACAGAGTGAAAGACTTGCTAGAATGGTGGCAACTTATCACTAAGAAGAGATTTGACAGCTACTCGCATTCACAAGAAGATGATTATTACAATGAGGCTCCAAAGGTCTTTTTAACATAAGTAAAATCCAAAACCCTAACCCCAGAATATGAAAAGCCAAAAGGTTTGCGGGCCCCAATGGGGGTAGTTGATACGTCAACTTCCCGAGGGCGTAACTTTTGCAAACAATCTCCATTTGGGGCGCTCGATACATTGTTAGAAATATCTGTTCGAGGAATACAACTGCTGACAGTGAATATCAAGTCTGGAATGGACTCATTTTCGCCGGAGGTTTGATGCCTAAAAAATGTCGTTTAGGGCCTCAAAATGGCTCCAGAAGTTTAGGACTCGAAAAACTACCAAAAATAGTAAATTACCAAAATTGCCAGAAAACTGTTTTGAGCCAGTTGGAAAAGGCGGTTGGCCACCGATATCCACCTAGATCAACCAACTGACACTCAATTTTAAATATGGGGATTGTTCCCCCTGCATCTCATATTGTATATGAATCATGGTTGTTCTGGTTGTTTTCAAATATTGGAACTATTTCTTTGATTACTGGAGTAAGTGTCTCTTCATAGTCTTCTCCCTCTTGCTGGGAGAATCCTCTGGACACAAATCAAGATTTGTACATATTTATACTTTTATCTGCAACATGCTTGATCTATTAGATCAATTTTGGAAATCACCATTGACTTCCTTTCTCATCTTAGGGAAAAATTTGTATCCCAGTCCTTCTGACTAGCTTCCTTCTTTGTTACTGAAACAAGGGAATCTTCTCAGGAGATTTCATGTCTCCTTGAAGCTACGATCTAGTCTTCTCAACTCATGGAATCTATCTCCCAGTCCTGGAAGTTGTCTTTTCATCTGATCTATTCTGAGATCAAGCTTACTCTGAGTCTTGATTTCTTCTAAGTCTAAAAAAACTTCATAGTCTCTACAAGATATACCTGGACCAAGTCTAAATATGAAAAGCCAAGTAAGACTTCAAACGAATTCTACTTCTTGTCAAGGTGGCTTCATTATCCTTTGAAAAAGTCTACTGTGAGTTCTTGTTCTAATGTTCGGTCATCTTTGGAGCCTTCTGCTCCTTACAGTCCAGCTCCATATGATAGACTATGTATCTCAAAAGTAGTTTCTTCTTCATCCTCCGAATGTATACAATCACATATACAACTTGGATAGTATGATCCATGTCTCATCTAGTATGTGGCCTCTGGAAACCATCACTATAAATTCCTTAAGGTTATCACTTGTGACCTGAAACAAGATCCATAAGGGAGAAAAAACATACAAGATTAGTAGTCTTTATAATAATAAAACAACAATGAGAACAATCATCACAATATATCCTTTAGAGATATTACTTGTGACCTACCTGAAACAAGGGTCAAGAGTAAGAAATACAATAGGAAATGAGAGCAACACTCTTCTAGTGTTGTGAGAAATTATACCTCCATGGTAATCTAGAACCAAAACAATAAGTTTCTCCTGTAACCTGGAGTCTTGTCCTCAATAATGAGTGTTGTTGCTTTTCTTCACTCAAGATGACAAGTGCTTTCTTCAACCTATCATTTGTACTAAGGCAATATGCTATCTTGACAGAAATCCAAGTTAGAGAATAAACTATAATCTCATTCTAATACATTTGAATTTAATTTTGACCAAGGGGATGGTCATAACTTCAACATACAACCTTGATGTTAATAATGATGTCATAAAAAATAGATGCATATCAATATAATCAAACCTGGGGTGCATTATTCCTTTGAAGGTGTTGGATCTGAGATCCCTCTAGATCTATGAATGTTGTTTAGACAAAAGATCCTTTTTGCTGAAAATACCATTTAGTATAATGATACAGTTTGAAAATATGTAAGTACATACCTCTGATAGTATCTTGCCTAGGTTAAGGTGTACTAGGACAATAAAACAACAGTCCCAACACTTCACAAAAAAATTTCACTGCAACTGGTACTGCAACTGGCATGAAGGAACTGGCATTGCAACTGGCATGAAGGAACTAGAACTACACCTAATAATGCAACTGACATGAAGGAACTAGCACTACACCTGATAATGCAAATGTAATTGTAACTGGTACTGCAACTGCAACTAGTACTGCAACTTATGGTTTTACGAGGAAACCCTAATTTTTCAACTTTCAAATTTTGGAATTCTGATCCAGGGACTAGATGTGCTGGGCTGAGGCGAGGAGGCTGGTGCAGTCTGTTTTCAAAAAATCCAAAATTTACCCCTTGAAATTGAACCTACACAAATCTAGACTGGTACTTCTAGTATTGGTTCTGGTTTCCTGGTACCAACCAAAAAATAGGGTTTCAATTTTTGAAGGCTTTGGCCACTGAAAAGGTGCATACAAGCTTCCAATGAGTTCGCTAGGCTAGGGTGCACTTCCCTAGATGGTTTTTAGGCTGAAATTGCCTTCCAACAAAAATCCCTGATTTTCTTGTACAACAATAATGATGGTTTTGGTTACCCAGTGAAAGGTTCTCTACTCAGTTTAGCCCTGATACCATGTTAAATTTAGAGCTGCTATTAAGTTCTTTCCAATTTACTAGACAATAATAACATAAGCAAGATCAATGAGAGAAACACAATCACAAGGTACACAACATTTTATCCTGGGAAACTCTCACGGGGGAGATAAACCAACAAAAACTTCCTTAATACAGATTGCCAATACAATGCCAAGACAAAAGACAAAACCACCAAGAATAACCAAGAATGATCATGCGCCTCTCTCTCCTTCTTCTATAAACTGTAACTATCTCCAAAACTTGTGAACTAGTTGAGTGGCTGAGTGAGTGAGTAAGGGAGGCACCATCCTCAATTATTTATACTAGCTGGGAGGTGCTAGGGTTGTGTCTCTTCACCAAGGTAAGATGACTTCTTCAACTAGTGGTTAAAACCACTTTAATTATCCCTAGGGGTTGACTTCTCAATTAGCACCATATAAACATGGTTTGAACAAATCCACAATAGGGGATTTGGTCATACATAAGTCCCGACATGATCAATCCACAAAAGGGGATTGATCTATATAATAATAACTCAATTATAATTAGAATATTCTTCGCATTTACAATATTTCAACATAAAGTATTTAATTGCTAGGATGCAGAAGGGAACCTAAGGACAATACAGGGAATTCCTAGGGCCATAACTGTTAGAGAAATTTCAGAATTGTAGCTAAAGAAATGTTACAAAAAAGGATGTCAAATATTTGCAGCTCATATGGAAGAAACACCTAGGGATAAGGTGTCAAATATTGAATATTATGTAGTCCTAAAGGAGTTTGAGGATGTATTTAAATAAATACTAGGATTACCGCCTAAGAGAGATATTGATTTCTCTATAAATTTGATGCCTGGAGCAGCTCCAGTATCCAAGACTCATAGGATGAGTACACCATAATTAAAGGAGTTGCAAATGAAACTTGAAGAGATTATGAGAAAGGGGTATATACGCCCAAGTGTGTCACCTTGCGGTGCTCCACTATTATTTGTGAAGAAGAAGGATGGAACATTGAGATTTTTTATTGACTTTAGGTAGTTGAACAAAGTAACTATAAAGAATGTAACTATAAAGAATAAGTATCATTTTCCAAGGATTGATGACCTCTTTGATCAATTGAAGAATACAAAAATATTCTCCAAGATTGATCTCAGGTCAAGTTATCATCAAGTAAGAATTAAAGATGAAGAAATCAACAAGATTGCTTTCAAAACAAGGTATGGACATTATGAGTTCACAGTGGTGCCATTTGGGTTATCAAATGCACCAATTTCCTTCATGTGTTTAATGAATGGTATTTTCAGAGAATACTTAGATAATTTTGTCATTGTCTTTTTGGATGACATTTTTATATATTCCAAGTCAGAAGAAGAGAATGAGCAACACTTGAGGATGGTATTACAAGTATTAAAGAAGCATAAATTGTATTCCAAATTGAACAAGTGCTCATTTTATCAGAACAAAATTCATTATTTGGGGCATATCATATCAGAGGAAGGGATAGCCATGGATCTTGAAAATATTGAGGCCATTAGAGGATGGTCAACACCAAAGAATGTGACAGAAGTTAGATCCTTCATGGGCTTTACAGGCTATTATAGGAGATTTATTGGAGGATTCTCTAAGATTGCACACCCGATCACTTCCTTTCAAAAGAAGGGAATGAAGTTTCAGTGGACATTGGAGTGTGAAAATAGTTTCCAACACGTGAAGCAATTATTAACCAGTTCTCCAATACTAAGGATTGCTGAGCCAACTGAAGGCTTCATTGTATGCACAGATGCATGTAAAGAAGGACTTGGTGGAGTACTCAATAAAAATGGGTATGTTGTATGTTATGAATCAATGAAGTTGAAGGAGCATGAAATGCATTATGCCACTTATGATTTGGAGTTGGAAGCCATAACACATGCCTTGAAGAAGTGGAGGCACTACCTCATGGGGAAAAGGTTCGAGCTGAGGATAGACCATAATGGTCTAAAATATTTATTTGAACAACCAACTCTAAATGCCAGGCAGACCAAGTGGTTGGAATTTCTCAGTGAATATGACTTTGATATAAATCATATCAAGGGGAAAGAGAACAAGGTGGATGATGCACTCAATAGAAGAGTGCATGAGTTGCATGCTACAACCATTAGCATGTACCAAACATATTTGAAAAATAGAATCTTGGAGGCTGCAAAATCAGATTTGCAATACATGGAAATAGTAACAAAGTTACAAGGTATTTTGTAGCAGAAAAATGAAGACTACAATCTGGGAAATGATGAAATTATCATGTACAAAGGCACGATTTATGTACCAAATTCCCAAGAACTGAAAAATATGATATTCATAGAAATGCACAGTGTACCATATGTTGGGCACCCAGGGTATTAAAAAACTATTGCAACTGTCAATATCCAATATTATTGGCCAGGCATGAAGAAGGAAGTTGCTGAGTATATTGCCAAATGTTTGGAGTGTCAAAAGGTCAAGGCTGAGCATAGGAACCTAGCTGGTTTGCTGCATCCATTATCCATTCCTGAGTGGAAATGGGAAGTGGTAACAATGGATTTCCTCACCAAACTGCCCAGAACAAACAAGCAACATGATTCTATCATGGTAGTGGTGTACAAGCTTACTAAAGATGCTCGTTTTATTCCAGTGAAGCTCACTCAAAAGGAAACCAACGTTGCTGATATTTATATGAGATCAATTGCTCGATTGCATGGTATACTCAAGAAAATTGTGTCTATCAGAGGTCCAAAGTTTACATCAAATTTATGGAAAGGATTGTTTAAAGGATTTGGAACAAATTTGAATTTTAGCACAACTTATCATCCATAATCTGATCGACAAACATAGAGGGTGAATCAAGTGATTGAGGATATGTTGAGGATGTATGCTATGGATAAACCATCAAAATGGGAAGACTACCTACACTTGGCATAGTTTGATTATAACAATTGGTACCATGGATATCTAAATATGAGCCCATTTGAAGCACTTTATGGAAGAAGGTGCAACACACCTCTAAGATGGGACAACCCAACAGATAGAGCAATGGTTGGGATAGAATTACTCAAGGAAATGGAAGAGCATATGTCAAAAATAAAGCAGAATTTAAAGGCTTCTCAAGACAAGAAGAAAAGTTATGATGATAAGGGTTGAACTCACAGGGAATTTAAAGTGGGTGACCATGTATTCTTGAAAGTGAAGGTCAACAAAAGTTCCTTGAAGTTGGGAAATTGTTCAAAGTTGGCAGTTATTGTGGGCCGTTTGAAACCCTAGAGAGGATTGGGCATGTAGCTTATATGCTTGCATTAACTACATCAATGTCTATTCATAATGTATTCCATGTATCATTACTCAAAAAGTATGTACCTGATGCTAATCATGTTATTGATTGGAATCTGATTTAGGTGGAGTAAGAAGGTGCTTTTCAAGTGCATCCAGTGTGCATACTGAATCAGAAGATCAAGCAACTTTGGAATCAAGCCATAGAGATAGTAAAGGTCCAATGGACTTGGTACGGTCCCGAGGATGCAAATTGGGAGCACGAGGATCCTATGTAGGCAGAGTACCCACATCTTTTTGAAGGTTTTTGAAATTTTTGGTGGTAAATGTGTATAAATATTGCACTGAGGACAATGCATAAATAAGGAGAGGGGGATGTAACACCCCCAAGAACGAGCCCCATATTGTAAATGTGAATATGTTTTATAAGATGGTGAGTTAGGATATTATAAGTCAGAAGGCTTATGTGATGATTAGTACAGAGAGCCTAGATGCTAAAGGACAGTGAGCCTATTTTTGTATATGTAAACAGTCATATCATTAATATAATACATCACTTCGTGTATACCAACCACGATAAAGAGTATGGGGGACTAAACTAAACTAGGAGGGGAAAGGGAGGGGCTAAGATAAAGGTCTTATCTACAAGGGAATATTATAATATTATTCCTAAAGACTATGGTGAGGATAATTATTTTATCCTAAGTGGAGAGAAACAAGCTCCTTGAGAGCCATGTGTCATCAAAGGAACATGCAAATAAAGGTGGGGGAAATTATTCCATTTCCTATTCATTGATCCATTCACGCGATCAACATTACCTTGGGAGCCTTCACACACTCCTGTAGTTACCCCATACTTTCCTATTATTAGCAGTAAACTGTATCCCTCCTGGGATGCACAACACACATGTATCTACTTGAGCCAGTGTTGTATCTTTATGTTATGAGAAACATCTGTTCCATGCCCTGAATTCTATCACTGCCATCACGTGTGGCTTAGATAAATGTTGCTTCTTTCTTCACGATTACTTGGAATTGATTGACTTAAGAACTGAACTGAAGAAGTGGGTTGTCAGGCCTATGAGAAACTCTCTCCAGATGAGAGAATTGTTGGGGAAGTGATTTCCTGAGGGAGCCCGACTACAACTATAGTGCTCTAAGACTTCCTGTTTGGTCTATTGTTGAATCCTTGGAAGGGAAGTGGGGCAGCTGAAGGAATGTTGAGCAAAGAAGGGGCACACTTCCTGGGGTGAGACAGACATGTGGGGAATGAGAGGTTGTAGGCTGTTAGTGTGAGTTGGCACCTGGGACAAAATCCTTCATATTGTTTGTGTTGCCTCAACCTAGCTAGGAATCCATTTTCCCGGGTGGAGTTTAGTCCCAGCTCGAGGGTGACCCACTAGTGAGATCTTTGAGCAACGTGGTTTAAGGATGGGAGGATCGTGGAAGGTCTGCACACAGTTGGTGTTCTTATATAAAATATAAGTATCAATTGTGTGTTAATTTACATGATGTGTATTTATACATGTGTTTATGTTTATGGGTTTTGCCTATGCATGTTTCATGTGTTGGATTACTGAGAGGGGGGGGTGTGAATCAATAATAGAGCAATTTAATCCTTTTTCTCCAAAAATACAATTGTTATATCAATGTAGCATTATCATCCAATAGTTATGTAGTAAATAAACAATGAAAAAAAGAGAAATCACACACCACAATACACTAGTGTTTTTACGTGGAAACCCAAAGTGGGAGAAAACCACATAATGATTTTTCTTATATGTCTTGAAGAATTACATTCATTGGAAGCACCAACTTCCTTCGTTTTCCATCTAGAACTGGAAGGAGGCTCCAACCCCCTAGTTTCTCAGGCTACAACCTTAGGGAAGCTACAACTCCCCAATTCTATGGCTACAACCAGAAGGAGGCTACAACCCCCTATGTTCTCTGGCTACAACCACATGTCCTTGCCCCGTCCAACTACCCTGAAGTAGAAGTATAATGATGGAACCATTGTCACACTATCACTGTGAGATATACCACTGTACAACTGTATCAATCTGTACCACTAACTTGCATCCAACCTATACAACTTCCCTGTAATCAATCTGTACCATAACTGAACATGTATAAACAAAAATACAATAGATACACAACTTGTAGTGCTGCATCACACGTATGTACACGCCCTATCTGTTATGAAGCCTATGTATGTACGTGACCAAACTGTTATGCAACTTGCGTATGCCTTCTAAAAACTAGGGTTTCCTCTCTCTTGAAAAATTCTGACCCTCTGTAACTTCTTTCACATAGATCTATAACCTGTCACTGTATCCAAACTGTAACTGTACCCTGTGCATGCATCCTCATACATAGCCTTTACCCAAAGCATATATATCTCTTTCTAGTCATGTGCCATATAGGTTTGTGTAATCATGAACAATTATAATAACCCTCACATGATGTAGTCATCAAAACCTTTCTATTCATCTTCTGAATACATCAACCACTTCACAAATACAAGCTCTCAACCATGTACCACAAACCCTTAGCCACATGCCAAGAAGTACAAGATGTGCCTCAACAAGCAGTATCAATGATAAATATACCAACACTATATTTCTGTAGATCTGACTTATACAAAAGATCCCATGCAACCACTAGTCTCTCTAGGGAGAATTCTCAAGTCTCCATAACCATTTCTCATGCATACATCAAAATCCAACTATACATAGAAATAAGGCATACCTTTTGAACAAATGGATGGATCTGATGTATCTGAGCATTGTAGACCTTCCTGGGAGGTTGATCTCAGAATATAGAACCTCTGCATCTTTATCTTCTCAAGTTTCCATAGCTTTACCAACATGTACGCACCCTAATACACTGCCAGTCCGTGTACGTACGCACCCTAATACACTATCAGTCTGCATACTGTATGCACTCTAATACACTGTCAACCCGCGTACGCCTCATAAACTAGGGTTTTTTAGTATTCGTTGTAATTCTGAGAATTTCACCGTTAACCCTTCGTACTACCTCAGACTTTCACAACTTTAGATGTATCAATGCGTACTTGCAATAAACCTCACACAACAAAATATATTCAATGTGTTCAAGTGTGATTAAATGAGAGAGCCTCGCCTTGCCTCTTATTTATACTTTCATGTAGCATCCCACTTTCCTTATTTTAGGGAGTTCTCCATTAAATTAATTATTTAAATAATTTCTTTTTCAAACACTTTGACTTTTTGGGGCTTCTAGATGACTCATGAGGGTCCTCCAACTTCACATGGCCATAACTCTCTAACCGTGAGGAGTTATGTGACGTTCCACATACCACCGGAAACGAAATGACAAGCAATATCCATCTAGGATAGCTTCATTGACAAATTCACTGACCTTCATCTCATTATTCCACAATTAAGCATGGGTTCTCTAACCATACTTCTAGGATAACTCAATCCACAAAGCATCTTCCCGTGAGGGATTTCACCATAAGGGGACCACTTTGGAGTTCATCCATTTGTACTTCTTATCAACCATGACAAGAAAATAATGGGTCATATTTACATCAAACAAACTTGGGTCCATTACCCAAACCTTTGTGCTACCCTGCTTTCTTCAAGTGTTGACATCAATGACAACCAACCTTAATCAACAACATGCATATTTTTACTGTTATTTCCGCACGAATATGTGTATATGAAAAATATGTTTGTCTGTTTAAGTTTGTTATATATATATATATATAACCTTAATCAACAACATGCATATTTTTACTGTTATTTCCGCATGAATATGTGTATATGAAAAATATGTTTGTCTGTTTAAGTTTGTTATATATATAGTGGCATGCCCCGACCCGGGTGGCCGGGTTTGTTATAGTTTCACTGCTTCTCAACTCAATTTGCAAATCTATAAGCATTTTCATTTTTTTGGAGGAGTTCCTGATTGGATTGGGATCACCTCTTGCTTTTGTAATTGAAAATGGAGATTAAGTAGTTTTTTTTCTCTTACAAACTGAGCGTGGACTGCTTGACATTGCTTGCTCTCCTTGCAACACTTCTCTTGCATGTTTGGAATCAATATTACCAAAGGGATGATATGTTCTTCCTCACCTTGATCATCCAACATTGAGGGCTTAAATATTTTGAGGCAACCTATATCATTGCGGAATAATTCCACATTTAATTGAGTAATTCCAACTTAAATGCATTCCTCCCTATTTTCTGGATGATTTTGAAAGGTCCATACCAGACAGGCCTCAAATTCTTACCCAGGCCACAAAACCTCTTCTTTATCAAGCACAACAATACCATGTATCCAATTTGAAAATTGTGAGCTTTCTATTTTCTATTGTGCTTAATATTTTGGAAACTTGTCTTTCCCCTGAGAATGAACTTGTTGAATTTGTTCTACTAATTTAACAATGCTAAGTTGTATATGACCGGACCTACTATCTTTTGTTTCTTCCATTATTTGTGATGCCATATCAAATGAAGTTTGAGGTAGGAATCTCAAGAAGTGTTCAAAAGACGACTTGTAGGTGGATACATGAATTAATATATTATGACAATGTTGTAGGGCTGGTATACTTTCAACCCTCATTTTTGGTTTCTTGAAATTATAACATCTCAATGAATGCACCGATATGCGATTTCAAACCTTGGTTTTCCTGTCTCTGAGCATGAAACATTGTGTTATGCTTGAGTTTGGTATCCATAAAACTCCATAACATACACCAAAAGCTACTTAAAAGCATTTGTCATTGCTAAAAATAACGGAGTTAGGAAGCCCATAGTGCACCCGCACATGCTCAATGAAGAGTTTTGTTTCCTTCTTACTACTGTTTTTCTTCTTGCAAGTCATAAGGATCATCATTTTACAAAATTTACCCACCACCACAAAATTGTAGTCATATCCACGCTTGGTTTTGAGCAACACACCAATAAAGTCCATAGACATACTTTCCCAAAGTCTTGAAGGTATAGGAAGAAGAATGTATAACCCTAACATCCTATTTGATGGGTTCGAGGCATTGCATAGTGCACAACTCCAAATAAACTTAGCCACATCAACTTGCACCCTCGGCTAATATACATATTGTTGTAAGTTTTCCACCATTTTCCTTGCACCAAAGTAGGCAACAAGTTCTAAAACATGGTCCCACATTAAGTTAATTCTAGCCTCTCCTCTTGGGATTACTAAGAAAAAATAATACAAAAATCCATCATTTAATTGAAAATATTTAGTTGTACCTGCATTCTCAATTGCATATTTTTGTTGCAATATTTTCAAAGATGGTATAAAGTTTGCATGAACAATGAACATTGTATTGAGAATGTAGTTACCAACTTGAAAATAACTGTGACCCCAAGATGAGAAATCTAACTTAAAAACCTGTATTTTAGTGTTACGAACACAAAAATTAACCTTCAAATCAAAAAGTGGTGTCCCCAACATCATCTCTTTCTCTTTATTTTTAATCTTCGAGGTTAAAATTACAATTTGTTTGAAACTGCAGCCTTGCCAATCAGTACTGTTGCAAGCGAATCCTTAAAATCAACCTCCCAAATTAAAAAAATGGTGCTCCCGGATTCAACCCCCCTTTTTTGGGGATGTTAAAATTAGAATTTGTTTGAAACCATAGCCTTAACAACTAGTAATATTGTAACCAAACCTTTAAAATCAATACCCGAATAAGAAAATGGTGCTTCTAGAATCACCTTTTTTGGGGGGTGAAAATTACTTGTTTGAAATCGTCACTATAAGCACTAATGCCATTACACTCAAAGATTTAAAATCAACCCCCGAATTGAAAATAGGTGCTACCAATGACACCTCTTTTTTTGGGATTAAAATTTCAATATTTTCAAAACCATGGTCAAAAATCTCAGTTTTGTTCCAAAATAAATGTAAACCCATAAAAAAGTTTAAAAATAATTTAAAATAAAAAAAAATAATTTAAAAATAATGGCTCCACTTCCTCCTCCACAAAGTGGCCCCCAAGCTAGTGCTCGGTTGGGGCCATTGAGTGGAGAGGGGGGTGGGGTGGGAGATAGGGATGATAATGGATAACAACAATATTTAAGTTTGAGTAGCTTCAAAAGATATTCGTATTGTACCTATATTGTATTAGACCAAATCAAAACCATAAAGAATTATATCATGTTGTATTTGTAAAGTCGACCCTATTGTGCCTTTGTAAAAGTCAAATGTAAATTAGAAAGGGTAAAGTGTACAAGTTGACCCTGACCTAATTAAAGGGTGACTCAACTAAAGTGTAAAGGTTTTTTGGTTATCTATTGGAGGCTTATCTTGGTCTAGTGGTGCGCTACCATATTCTAGTTAGGGTTTCTAGTCTATCTTCTGATTATCTTATGTTTGGTGAGATCTCTCTTGAGAAAGACATTGTACTTGTTGACGAATCTATATTGAAGAAGATTTGTTGGGTTTTATCCCCCAGGAGGGTTTCCAAGGATAAATCTTGTGTATATTGTGGATGTCTTTCTTTCAATGATCCTTATGCATGCAATTATTGATTTAATAGTTTAAAGTTAAAGAATATTGAATACACTTAACTACTTAAGAAAAAAATTAACATGGTTTCAGAGAGGGCCTGAAAGAAGCCATTTTAATAGTCTAGAGTAACTCACTAGAGAAAAAAATATTATAGGAAGAATCTCCTAACCCTAACACATCTTTTCCTTGGACCAATTTTGCAGTTTTCATAGTTTCTGAAAATTAGGGTTACTGCATAAAACCCTAGGTGATGATGTCACCCTATTTCTGAAGGATGCTGGTCAAGACAGAGCCATCAAGGAGTTTGCATAAGGAAGGAAAATCTATTCCCCGGATCAGAATTCCAAAATTTTCAAGCTGAAAAATTAGGGTTTCCTCATAAAACCTAGATCAAGACGTCTAGGCAGCTGTAGACTGTAGTTGGAACAATTCACTTTGGCATAGCACACTCTCTGGTAAGTTCATAACCTTTCTTTGAAAAGTTTCTATTTATATTTCCATCCCAGGGCAAGATAACTTCCAACACTAAGATTGATGAGAAGCTTGAGGGTTTTGTTAACTTCTGAGCATGGAAGTATAGAGTGATGCTCATTCTAGAAGAGAATGATCTAGAAGATTTCATCAAAGAAGAAGTTCCAGAACTAGAAGAAGATGTAGCCAAGGCAAAGTACAAGAAGAGTCTAGTCAAGGAAAAGAAAATCATTTCTGATTCTATCAAGTATCATTTGATCTCTCATGTTTCATCATTGACAACTTCCAAGCAAATGTTTGATGCCCTATCCTGATTATATGAAGGTAAGAATATCGACCAGAAGATGACATTGAGAACACAACTCAAGAGAGTGAAGATGTAGAGTTCAGAAACCATTCAATTCTACTTCACAAGGGTGTCTCAAATCAAAGAACAACTTGAAGCCATTGGAGAAAAAATCGAAGAAGATGGATTGGTAATGACTACATTGAATGGTCTCCCAAGATCTTTATAATCATTCATTCAGGGAATATGTTCAAGAATAAAGCTAACAAAGTTTAGCAGACTATGGGAGGATTGCACTCAAGAAGAAGCTAGATTGGAAGCAAGAGAAGAGAAACTAGGTGATGAGGAAAATCAAGCTCTATAAGATCATGTAAGAAAAGGAAAGAGCAAGAAATAGGTTCACTCTCACAAGAAGCCTCATGGGTTACAAAAGACACAAAATTTTAAAAAGGATTACTCAAATTACAGATGCTACATCTGCCAAAATATGGGACACATTGCAATAAACTATCCCAACTTAAAAGATCAGGTTGGAAAAGGAAAGTATAAAATACATCATGCTCATGCTGTAGAAGATGATGAACTTGATCAAGAGAGATCCAAAGAAGACGACTCAAGCGAATAATATGTATTGATATCAACTCTTACAAGATCAGTTACTCTTGGAAGTGACACATGGCTTATTGATAGTGGTGCTTCTAAGCACATGGTAGGTTACAAGGATTCTTTCTCAAAATTAGTTTAGAAACATTCACCTCACAAGGTGAAGATCAGTGATGACTATCAGTATCCCATTAAAGGAGTAGGAGAAACAAATTACATATTGGATTCCAGAAAACCTATGAAGATGAAGGATGCTTTGTCTGTACCTGGTTTGAAGAAGAAACTCCTTTCTATCTCAACATAATATGAGAAAGTATTGAGATTTTCTTTAATTGATGGTGAAGTTCTCATGTGGCAAAGAGGAAAATCTATTGATGATGTTGTAGTGATTGGTGTCCAAGAAGGAGGTATATACAAGTTAAAGGGACATTCAGATTCATCATTAGTACACAGTGCAATTACTCCATGTGAGCTATGGCATAGAATATTTGATCACATACATTACAAATCACTACCGATCATGAGAAAGATGGTGACAAGATTGCCAAAAATCCAAGTGAATCATGAAGGCATATGCAAGAGATGCGCACAATACAAGTACGTGAAGAAACCATTTCCAAGCAGTGATAGCAAAGCCAAAGAATCCTTGGACATCATACATTTAGATGTGTGTGGAACAATGTCATCCACTTCACTTAGTGGTTATGTATATTATGTTTCATTTTTTGATGATTTCTCACATAACACTTGGATTTATTTTTTAAAAGCTAAAAGTGAAGTATTCAACAAGTTCAAAGAATTCAAAGCACTTGTTGAAAACCTTTCTGGAAAGAAGATAAAGATATTAAGGTCAGATAATGGAGGAGAATTCGCATCAGATGAATGCAAGGAATTCTGCAAAGAAGTTGGGATTAAGAGGGAGCTCTCTTCTCCCTACTGTTGGAGTTACTTCACACACACCTAGGATTTCTTTTTCCTAAGGTTTTTATTTGTTCATTAGTCATAATTAGTCATTATCCAGTCTCCTATATTTTAGGAGAGAATATTCCACCTAGAGAATATTCTCTTTCAGTTCACACTTCAGTTTGACTAGTTGAGTTGAGTTGAGTTTAGATGTTGCATTGGGATCATCACCATGCAACATTGGGATCGTCACCATGCTAATTCGACCTTGCCTTGGTATCATCACCAAAGTGGCACATTAGCCTTGATTCCTTGAGTTAACTCCTCACTACTTTCTGTTCAGTCAGTTAACTGAAGACTAGTTGACTAGTTAACTCAACTAGGTGGCAGTTCACTCCCGTAACTGCCTGAGAGACTAGAATAGGTGGAAGTTCACTCCCGTAACTGCTAGTGTGTGTCCATATCACTCTATACCACCACTATGGAAACTTGGTTCACCTCAAGTCGAACTCATTGAGATATACAAAGTATATCACGTGTAAATTATTCATTATTCATAACGGTCAATGAGAATTCTTTCCATTCTTTCTCTCCTTCTTCTTTTTCCAATTCTCTCTGCAAATGTGTGTATCATTGTTTAGCTATATCTATTATGTGCAGGTCAACACATTTACATGGTATCATATCCAACGGACTGCTAAGCAAAATCTACACCAAATTTTTTTGCAGGTACAAAAGATTGAAGACAGTGGAAAGATGGAATTCCAAAAAGAATTCATTCTTACACCTTACAACTATTTTGCATGGAAGGAGAAAATAGCCATACATCTCCAATCCATAGGGTTGTATAGGTTAACCATGAATACAAATACAGAGCCGACATCAACCATAGAAAAATCCAAGTACTTAAATCGCATGGATGAGGCACTCAGAACATTTTGCAGTCTTATTTCTCCCGATCTCCTTTTTCATATATCTTTCTGTAAGACTCCCAATGAATCCTGGACCATCTTGGAAGGGCTCTTTGGAAAACAGGATGAGATGAGGAGACACGAGCTGGAGGTGGAGCTTCTCACATTAGATCCAAAAATCTTTGAGAATATCCAAGATTTCTTTACAAAATTCTAGGATTTGTGGTCGCAACTCAAAGTTTGCGGGGTTGATAAATCGAAGGAGGAGAAACAAATAGTTCTCACCATTCTCTCCAAGCTTGGACCTGAATTCTCTCTATTCATATCCACATTCCATACTGTCAGATTCGCCTCCGGAGCCACCTGGAAGATTCCTTCTCTTGAAGACTTTATCGAATCCCTGACACAAGAGCAAACCAAGCTCATCGACATGGGCGCAATCAAAGGCCCAAAGGTGCATGCACTCACTGTGCATGATGGCAGCCACAAATATCAGAAATCTAAAGATAAATATAAGTAGAAATCTCATGCACATACGAAGAAGGAAGGGTACACAAAACCCTTCACTGATGCCTCCGGATCCAAAGGAGAAAAGGGAAGGAAAGGAGAGAAATGCACATACTGTCACAAAGGATTCCATTCAGAATCCGCATGCATGCAAAAGCAAATAGATATAATGTCTCAGATACTTCAGCAAAACACCCTTGGAGATCGCATCCCCGAGGGTGCAAAGAAGAAGAAGACATACGATCTGAATTCCAAGAAAGGCAATTCTAGCCATGCCTTAATTTCCATAAACTCCTCTCCCGATGCTTGGATCATAGATTCGGGAGAATCACATCACATGGCTGCCTCAAAAGAAGTCTATTATTCTTTGGATGCATGAAAAGGTCCTCCTATTCTGTTGGGGGACAACTCTTCTGTCGAAGTCACCGACAAAGGAAGGATTGAACTCACCAACATAAGCTTTGAGAATGTGCTGCATGTTCCCAAGCTTTCTGTCAACCTTCTCTCTGTGTATCAGATGACGAATTCTGGCACCGGAAAGAAATTCGCATTCACACCAAATTCTATGGACATATACGACATGCAAACCAACTCCAGTGTTGCTACCGGTGAGGTAAATCATCAGTCTAGATTGTATACATTTTCCGAATTCATTGAACCTGATTCTGCTTTACTGCTTACTCATGCTGATGAAAGTAGAAGGATATGGCACGAAAGGTTTGGACATTTGAATTTTAGATACATGCAACAACTTAGCAAGCACATATTAGTTGATGGTCTACCAGAAATCCTCTTCTCCAAGGGAGTATGTGAGGGATGTGTTCTCGGAAAACACCCTCAAGAGAAATTCGTCAAAGGAAAGTCTCAGCGAAATTCCACACCTTTAGATCTGATCCACAGTGACCTCATGGGTCCTTTTCTACATACATCGATCAGCAAAGCGAGGTTTGTTCTTATTTTTGTTGATGATTTCTCACGTTTTACTTGGATCTACTTTCTCAGGCAAAAATCCGAGGTCTTTCAACACCTCAAAGATTTCAAAGATTTGGTTGAGACACAGTCCATAAAGAAGATCAAAGTCCTCTGAATTGATAACAGGGGAGAGTATGTGAATCATGATATTCATAATCTTTTCCATGAGGCAGGGATTCAGTTGCAGCATACAGTTCCCTACACTCCGCAACAAAACATAGTTGTTGAGCGGAAAAACAGATCTCGAAAGGAGATGGCATCTTGCATGTTGCATGCAAAGTCACTACCATAGAGACTATGGGCCGAAGCACTTAACTGTGCAACATACATCCAAAACAAATCTCCTCATAGATATGTCAAGGAGAAGACCCCCTACGAGGCTTGGAGCGGCCTCAAACCGGAAGTGGCCCACTTTCGCATTTTTGGTTCATGTGCATGGGCCCAGATTCCCTCTGAAAAGAGGAAGGCACTTGATCCACATAGCACTGAGTGCATTTTTTTTTGGATACCACGATGGTGTGAAGGGATATCGGCTTATTGATCTTTCCTCAGACCGACTCATCCTTGAGCATAGTGTCCAATTCGAGGAAAGTGTCTTGCATGTACCTCAATAGTCTCATGTAGACACCTTCACTCTTCCACCTGTCCGAGATGATGAGCATGCACATGCTAACTCTTCTTTAGATGAGAGTTCTGATTCAGAGGACTCAGATGATTCAGATTCAGAGTCAATACAGTCAGATGTAGAGTCAGAGCATCCAGATGCAGTTGCAGAGCTAGAGCAAAGGCCCAAGTGGGCATAGACTACTCTTTAGGATGCAAGGGATCTCATTGGTGATCCAACCGATACTAGGAGGACTCGATCTGATTTCGAGGATCCTCCTATTGTATTCATTTCCACTAAACCATTGCCTTCCAGGCATCTTTTCTTATTTCAGTCTTCAGATCCACAGTCTTATGGCGAGGCTACTGGAAATCCCTTTTGGGAATCCGCCATGCAGGAGGAGTACAACTCCCTCCTAGAGAACCAGACTTGGGATATAGCTCCCCTTTCTTCTGGGAGGAAACTTGTCAGATGCAGATGGGTCTACAGGACCAAGAGCGTAGTGGATGGATAGATCAACAGATACAAATCTAGGCTTGTCACTAAAGGCTTTCAACAGGTTCATGGTATTGACTATGATGAGACCTTCGCTCCAGTAGCGAAGATGGATTCCATATGATTGGCACTTGCCATTGCGGCAACCAAGGGATGGGAAGTCCATTAGATGGATGTGAAGAATGCATTTCTTCACGGTGATCTCTCTGAGGATATCTACATGGAGAAGCCCCAGGGATTTATGCAAGACTCATCTTTGGTCCGTCGACTGAAGAAGTCACTTTATGGCCTCAAGAAGGCTCCGAGGGCATGGTATGCCAAGATGGACTCCTACCTGTTATCACAAAACTTTGTACATTGTAAATTAGACCCAAATGTATACATGCTCAGGACGACTGATTCACTTCTACTTTTAGTTATGTATGTCGATGATTTGCTGATCACCGGTTTCTTGACTTCAGCGATAGTTGCAGTCAAGAGGATTCTTCATGATAGGTTTTTGATGATGGACATGGGTCTGCTACACTTCTTCCTTGGACTTGAGATTAGTTAGGATGCATCAGGCATCAAACTATCTCAAGCCAAGTATGCATGAGATCTCCTTGAGATATTTCACATGACAGACTACAAGTCTGCTCCGACTCCTTTCCTATCAAGAGTCAAATTTGAGGATGGCGGGGAGACTCCACTGGTTGACAACACACTGTACATACAACTAGTGGGGAGCTTGTTGTATCTCACACACTCCAGACCAGACCTCTCATATGAAGTTGGCACAATTTTCGAGTTCATGTAGAAGCCGCATGATCTACATTGGAAAGCTGCAAAGTGTATCCTTCGATACATACAGGGCACCATCACCTTTGGGATTCATTATGCAATAGACTCTACATTAGTTCTCATTGGTTTTATTGGTTCTGACTGGGCTGGCGATAACATTGATCACAAGTCCACATCTGGTTACTCACTTAGTCTTGGTTCCGGACCTATCTGTTGGTCGAGAAAGAAGCAAGCTGCCATTCCTCTATCTTCAGCCGAGGTAGAGTACAGAGGGGTAGTTAACATAACCATTCAGGCTATGTGGCTACAACATTTTCTCATCGAGTTGGGCATTCAGTTTCATCGGTCGATCGTCATCTGGTGTGACAACCAGAGCACTCTGAAGTTCTGCAGAGATCCAGTTTAGAGGTAGCAGACGAAGCACATTGAGATCCACATGCACTACATCCAAGACTTAGTACACGAGGGGATCATCGACTTACAGTTCTGTCCTTCAATAGAACAGATGACAAACATTTTCACCAAGACCTTCACTGAGCAGAAATTCCATTCTCTATGAGGTCGTCTTGTAGTGAAGGACACAGTTGCCTAGCAACTTTAGTTCTTCTTTTTACATACATTGTACCTTGAGGGGGGGTTTTTCCCATGAGGTTTTCCCTCTTTCCTCACTTTATTTTCGGTGTATCTTTTGTACTTGGGTACCTAACATGGACTCGTTGCTGGGACCCAATCTTTATTTTCACCATAGTGATGTTCAGGGGGGGTGTTGGAGTTACTTCACACACACCTATGATTTTTTTCCTAAGGTTTTTATTTGTTCATTAGTCATAATTAGTCATTATCCAGTCTCCTATATTTTAGGAGAGAATATTCCACCTGGAGAATATTCTCTTTCAGTTCACACTTCA
>JZKD02S1702814.1:429801-443055 GCA_000966675.3 Picea glauca
TTGAGTTAACTCCTCACTACTTTCTGTTCAGTCAGTTAACTGAAGACTAGTTGACTAGTTAACTCAACTAGGTGGTAGTTCACTCCCGTAACTGCCTGAGAGACTAGAATAGGTGTCAATTCACTCCTGTAACTGTCGGTGTGTGTCCAGATCACTCTAGATCACCACTATGGTGACTTGGTTCACCTCAAGTTGAACTCATTGAGATATAGAGAGTATATCATGTGTAAATTATTCATTATTCATAACGGTTAATGATAATTCTTTCCATTCTTTCTCTCCTTCTTTTTCCAGTTCTCTCTGCAAATGTGTGTATCATTGTTTAGCTAGATCTATTCTGTGCAGGTCAACACATTTACACCTACAATCTTCAACTGAATGGTGTGGCAGAAAGAAAGAATCGAGCAATCATGGAAGCAGTGAAGACCATGATTCATGATCATGATTTATCGATGCACTTATGGGAAGAAGCAGCCAAGATCACAGTATATGTGTAGAACAAAATTCCCCACCATGTACTTGGGAACAAGACACTAAAATAAATGTTTACAGGTAAAAATCCAGTGGTCAACCACCTAAGGACCCTGTATCTAGTGTATGTGCATGTCCCCAGGGACAAAATATCCAAGTTGGAACCTTCAGGAAAGAAGGGTATATTTGTTGGATATAGTGAAACATCAAAGGCATACAAAGTCTACATCCTTGGTCATTGACATATTGAGACTAGCAAAGATGTCACCTTCGATGAATATGAAACTTTCAGTATATCGAGATAGAATCATTCAAATGAGGTCCATGATGAGGAACTTGAAGCTCCCAGAGTTGCATATAAAAATGCAGGTGATGATGTTATACTAGAATACCATGATATGGAAGTGCAGATTCATCCCAAGAGATGAATACAAAGAAGATAATACTGGCTTGGGCTCGAGAAATTATTCAGGATGCATAGAAGTATGGTGCTCCAGAAATGCAAGAAACCATGACCATACTCTAGTTATGTGGCACTACTAAGTGACATTATTAATGTTGAGCCTACCAATTATGAAGAGGTTGCAGAGAATAAATAATGGAAGGATGCCATGATTGACTAGTACCAATCGATTGTAAAGAATGATGTTTGGGATGTGGTTCTGAGAATGAAAGAGAAGACAATAGTAAGTTCCAAGTGGATTTACAAGACGAAGCATTCAACAGATGGAAGTATCAATAATTACAAGGAAAGGCTCATGGCACATGGGTTCTCCCATAAAGAAGGAACAAATTATGAGGATATGTTTTCCCCTGTGGTGAGATACACTTCGATTAGATATATACTTGCTATAGTTGCAATAATGAAGTGGAAGGTACACCAGATGGACATGAAGACAAATTTTCTAAACGGTGTAATAAAAGAGGAAGTGTATGTGGAAAAACCACAAGGTTTTGAGACACATGACAATCACACATATGTGTGCATATTGTAGAAATCCTTGAATCGATTAAAGAAAGAACCCAGGGCATGGTATGGTAGAATTGACAGTTTTCTAATGAGATTGGGATTTAATAAGAGAAAAGTAGATTCCAACCTGTGCTTCAAGGTTGTGGATGGTGGACTAGTGATATTACTATTATATGTGGATGACCTAGTTTTAATAGGAGATGAGAAGCTCATCACTGCGAGTAAGAGGAAAGTTGCTACAGAGTTCGATATGAAAGACTTGGGTATGATGCATTATTTCTTAAGTTTGGAGGTATGGAAAATATTGAGTGATAATTTCCTTAATGAAGGAAAATATGCTGTAGATATTCTGAAGAGATTCAGAATGATGGATTGTAAAGCCATGCCTACACCAATGGTCATAAATATGAAGTTATTGAGCGATACATCTTTAGAGACAATATATGCCACCATGTATAGACAAATGATTGGTTCGTTTATGTATTTAACGAACATAAGGCCATATATTTTTTTTTTGGTGAACACATTGAGTCAGTATATGGTTGAGCCAAGATGTGTTCAATTGATTGCAACAAAACATGTGATGAGGTACCTAAAAGGTACAATTGATTATGGAATCATATATGTTTTTAATCGTGAGATAATCCCACAAGGATTTACTGATTCATATTGGGCTGGTAGTGTTGCAGACCAGAAGAGTACATATGGATGTTGCTTTAGTTTGGGATCAGCTATGATCTTATGGTTTAGAAGGAAAAAGACTAGTGTGGCACTCAATGTGGCTGAGGAAGAGTATATATCATCGTGTTCAGCTAGCAACAAAGCAGTGTGAATTCATAATCTTCTTGCAGGATTGTTTGATATCGATTTAGAGGCGACTTGTATCTGATGCGACAAGTAGATTTGTGTAAAGTTGTCAGAGAACTTGATGTTTCATGACAAGTCCAAGCATATCGAGATCAAGTACCATTATATGAGAGATATGGTGCATAAGGGAGCAGTGAATCTCCAGTATGTCGCTACAGATGAGAAGATAACAGATGTGTTGACCAAGCCTGTATTGAGAGTGAAGTTTGTGTACTTCAGAGACAAGCTTGGTGTGGTCCAGAAGGACTTCCCTAGTAAGAGGGAGTGATGAGTTAAATATGCGATTCCAAGGAAACAACATCATCCTATGATAGTAGCAGCGGGTATTCATTCACAAGAATGCTACTGACTGTGGCACCATTCAACATGACCTCGCACAAGATTAGCAGATGTCGAGCCTTTGGGGTTGGCGAGTTTCCCAACTTTTCAAGCTGGAGTGAAAAACTATGTGGTTAGAGGTGTTTCCTAGACTTGGGTTAGATGGGTAGTGTGTGCAAACTACATTGACTAATCCTCGTGATTAGATTCCTGGTCACTGTGGACTGGTTTCCTAGTGTGCCAACCAGAGGTTACTAGTTCTATATTAACTATATGCCAAATTCTGTGTGAGATGGTGAGTCACTAGTTCTGTATGAACTAGATGCCAGATTCTGTGTGAGCTGGCAAGTTGTATCCCCTTGATGACATAAATCTCGAAAGGATTATGAGACCTTGGATGCTTGATGTGGTTAAAAAACTTCTTCAATATAGATTCATGGAAATTCAACAAGTCAATGGTCAAGTGTATAGAAGTGCAGAAGCAGTGATGGCGATCGTACCAAAAGAATACCTTCCTTGCTAAGAGGGAGTGTTGAAGTTTGAGTATCTTCATAAGATATTATTATTGTATCTATATTGTATTAGACCAAGTCAAAACCCTAAAGAATAATATTATGTTGTGTTTGTAAATTCGGCCCTATTGTGTCTTTGTAAAAGTCGACCCTATTGTTCCTTTGTAAAAGTCAAATGTAAATTAGAAAGTGTAAAGTGTACAAGTCGACCCTAACCTAATTAAAGGGCGAGTCAACTTGTATTTATAAGAGGCTAGGAACCTAATTTGGAGAATACACATAACACAAGTTATCTCTCTCAAGGAAAAGTGCACACGTCTGAGGAGGAGACACAACTACTGATTAAAGGTGTTTTGGTTATCTATTGGAGGTTTATCTTGGTCTAGTGGTGCACTACCCTATTCTGGTTAGGGTTTCTGGTTTATCTTCTGATTATTTTGTTTGGTGAGATCTCTCTTGAGAGATACATTGTGCCTATTGACGAACCTATATTGAAGAATATTTCCTCGGATAAATCTGGTGTATACTGTGGATGTCTTTCTTTCAGTGATCCTTATGCATGCAATTATTGATTTAATAGTTTAAAGTTAAAGAATACTGAATGCACTTAACCGCTTAAGAAAAATTTTAACAGATATGGGGCAATAAGAGGGGTTGGGAGAGGTGGGTATGGGACGATGAGAGGGGCTTGAGTGATTCTTTTCTTCATCCATTCTTGTTTTGTTTTTTTGTTTTTTAATGCATTTTGAATTTTTTTTTTTTTATCATTTTAAATAATGTTTAATGTTATTTATAATTGTGTTATTTTTATTTTGTTTTTTTATAAATTTGGTTTCTTGTTTGTTTTATTTATAAATATGGCGGGGAACATGAGGCCTTTTTCAAATTTTCCTTTTTAATTATTATTAAACTAAGTTTTTCTTTTTATTTTTTTATTCGATGTTTTTGTTTTTAATGTTGGTACTTATTTTTCCTTTCTTTAGAACAATCATGGTATTTTTTTCCATGGTTTCAAAAATGTTGCAATTCTAAGTTAAAAAAAGGGTGTCACTAATAACACTTCTTTTCAATTTGGGGTTGTTTTAAGGTCTTAGGTGCATTTACACTAGTTGTTGTTACCACAATGTCAAACAAATTGTAATTTTACACTGCCCCAAAAAGGGGGTGATTCTATGAGCACCACTTTTTGATTTAGGGGTTTATTTTAAGGTTTTGGTTACAATGGTCATGGTTGTTAAGGCTATAGTTTCAAACTAGTAATTTTAACCCCTCAAAAGGGTGGTTATTATGTCACCACTTTTGGATTCATGGGGTTGATTTTAAAGTTTTTCTTGCAACAATACTGATTGTTAAGGCCATGATTTCAGATAAGTTGTAATTTTAACTCTGGAAAAAAAGAGTAATTCTAGTGGCACTGCGTTTCATTTTGGTGGTAGAATTAACATCTAAATGTGACATCTAAAAAAATGAGAACTCTAGAGGGTTCTTGTCAAGTTGGTAACTCCGTTTGAGTTTTTCACGTGTTAAGGTAATTTGGATTGTATAGAGAACAAAATAAAAGGAGAGTATATGAGTGGAAACACACACATAAATATTACATGGATTACCATAATACAATGAGAACCAAATTATATTAATAAATGAAATTGGAAACTAGAATGGCGGTAGCTTATCTTTGAAGAAAGAGGTATCGACTATGCTCATTTAAAAGAACACATTATAAGAGGTTGAAATGAAATTTTAACATAAAGTGCTAAACTATAAGAGGACAAAACCTTAAATATGCAAAACCATAACCCTAGGAGATGAAGTGCAAAAAGGATTGTGAGTCTTTAGGTGGCAATTTGATATGCCAACTTACTAAGGGTGCAACTTTTTCATACAATCTTTGTTTGGGGAAAAAATAGCTCATTGAAATTATCTAAATGAGAAATACAATTATTGGGAGGCCTAGGAATGCCTTGGTAATCCTAGGCCACCGAATGGCCAAAAAACATAATTTAAGGCCTCAAAACAACCTTGAAATTTTAGGACTTGAAAATCCGTAGTAAAAAAACTGCCAAGGTGGAGAACCGTAATGATTTAGTTGAAGAGGTGGGTGGCCAACAATGTCCACTTGAATAAGTCCTCCCCCTTAGCAAATAATATTCCCCATTGTGCCAAGTTCTCTCATTATATGGATAAATTTTTATTGAAGTTGACTCTTGGTGAGCCACATGCCTTGGTGAAGAAGCTATCCTGCTTTGAAAACCCGATAGAGTTGTATGTTTTGATAATGGGTTCCCTTCATCTTGGTGTCCATGATTCGGTCCGTTATATCCTTCTCAATGTAGTCAGGATTGAGTTATGTAGGGTCCAAATGCTAAACCACCTCTGAGGTGTTCAATAGGGGTGAAAAATATGGCTAAAACAACTCCACATTAAACATTGGGTGCAAGCCAAGGAAAGGGGGAATACTCAATTCAAAATAATTATCACCCATAACCTTGATGATGGTGTAAGGCCCATATCAGAGTGGTATAATCTTCTCGTGGGGGCCTGTAAGGAGATATTTTTGTAAATGCAACCACACCTTATCACCAACCTGAAATTTGTGTGGAACTCAATCTGCTCTTGTCGCTGCATGTACTTGGCATTAGCTTTTTATAGGATATCAGATGTAATATCCTTATTTTTGATCCCCACGAATTATAATGTAATTATGTAAATGTGATTTAGGCTAGTGAGCTAATATGTTTTGGGTGAGATAGCTAGTATGGATTAATATGGCCGAGGGACGAGCTATGTATTTTGTACATTAAAATAATTAATTAAAAAAACAATCACTCGTTGTGGTACGAGTGAGATGATGAAGGTTGGGAGCTATGATTACACAAGAGAGGGGGTTGAAGAGGGGTCCAAGGAGTCACCCATTTATATTAATTCAACCATTTTCATACTAATGTTTATTCCCTTAGAATTATCAAAAAATATATTAAAGTGATGTAAGAGTCGTAGGTGGGAAAGGTCAACTCACGAATTTATGACAACATGGGTTGAGTACAACCACTTTTTCGAAAAAGTGAGAGTCAAGCTTGCATGAGAAGAAAATGAAATTTGAATGGGTGATTAGGATAATTTTTACATGTTGTGTTTGGGCAACAAAATAAAAGCTAAGTGTTGGGAAAGAGCACCGACCATGCTGTGTTCAAGAATAGCCACGAGAGGGATGATTTTTGTGCAAAGAGAAAGGTTGTATGCATGTATTTGATATTTTCTGTTGAGGAAATTGGTCAAGGGCCTTGAGAAGGTTGCTGTGAACCCTTTTGATGTAGCTGAGAGTTCCCAGAGTCCCCAACTATGAGTTTTCTTAGAGAACTATGCGATGGAGCCCTAGAGGGAAGTGGGAAGGATTGAGGGACTACGTGGCAGAGAAGAGGGATCCCATTCCTTGGGTTGCGCAGGTTGAGGGGAAGAGAGATGGTGGATTGAAAGTCATGTTGGAGTAGAACTTGGGTTTTTTGGGCTGTTGAATGTGGAGAGTGGACAACTAAGAGGACCAAACCTCCTTGTGGACTCATAGTCTCAGCTTGGAGGTGGCTTGATGTTGAGAGAGTGGAACAACAACACTTATCGCTGGGAGGAACGCCCCTTGTACACAACTAGTTGGTTCAACAATTTAAATATAAGTTTTATGTTCTATTTCTTATGCTAATTCCACCGTGTAAATGTTAATTTGAATGTTGTTGTGGTTTCTTGATATGCATGCATTCATGGTTTTATTATGTTGTTAAATACATGAGTAGATTTAGCATGCTATTATTGAATTTATTTTTATAAGAGAATTTTTTTTGTCTTGTTGGTTATGGGTATTTTACAATTGGTATCAAATCCATGGTTGCAACATTGAGATTGAAGGGGTCTGCTACAACAAAAACTGAGTTGCTACTGTATTTTAATTAGGGAATGATTTGTGGAATCGGGAAAATCCCCCAATTTTTGGATATATATTAGTCAAAATCGACATGGATATGTCAATAATTTGAAGTCAACAAGTGGGTTTTTGGTCATGGAGACCAAAATGGCCGAATTCGTGGCAACCAAACAGGGTGTTTGGGGCAAAATTAGAAGTTCTCCCAACTTGAGATATCAAGGTCAAAACTCCTTGAAATTTGATTTTCATGTTGAGGTTTTGGTGTAGGGGCTTATTTGGGTAGTTAAGTGGTCAAATGCATCTTGGAGGGGTCGAGTTTGGATTAGGAAGTTGAGTTTTCAGGTTTTGCAATAGCTGCAACAATTGCGAGCCCAAAAATGTGGAAAATCAACTAAGTGTTGAAATATTCCTTGGTGGCCGATATAGAGCATGTTGGCAAAGGAAAGTATTGGAGGGGTCGAGTTTGGCTTAGGAAGCTGAGTTTTTAGGTTCCACAATAGCCATGACAATTGCGAGCCCGAAAATGTGGAAAATTAACTAAGTGTTGAAATGTTCCTTGGTGGCTGATACACGTGTGTCTGCAAAGGAAAGTTTTTTAAAAAATACTTTCACCATGCGATGTATTGACTAAGAAATATCTTTTGGAACCACTGATAAAGGAGTGTTTCAGTGAGGAAAGATCTTTTGTTGAAACGTCAATGAAGAAATATCTTCCCAAGTCGTTGAAACATCGATGAAGGAAGTAAATCTTGTGCCGACATATTGGTGAAGGAAGTAAATATTGCACTGAAACATCGAAGAAGGAAGTAAATCTTGCGCCAACATATTGGCGAAGGAAGTAAATCTTGTTCTGAAACATAATCAAAGAAATGAAATCTTGCATCAACATATCGGACCTCGATGAAGAAAGTAAATCTTGTGCTGATATATCGATGATGAAAGAAGATATTTTGCCAAAATGTTAGCAAAGAAATATCTTCTCAAGTCACCGAAACGTCAGTGAGGAAAGAAGATCCTGCGTTGAAATGTCGACGAGGAAAATAAATTTTGAGATCGAAATGTCGACGAGGAGAAAGATCTTTGATTATCGATAAAGGATAGGTATTGACGAGAGAGAAAGATATTTGATCGTTGATAAAGGGAGTGTGTCAAAAAAAGAGAAAGATATTTGGTCGCTGATAAAGGAGAAGAGGAAAAGAGAAAACAAGAGAAGAGGAGGAAAGGGAAGGAGAGAAACAAAAAGGTTTACAAAAGAAGAGTCTAGAGACAAAAACTTGTTTTGGCCATAACAAGAGCATTTAGAATTAGAATCAAGTGAAATTTAAGGGGTATGTCTGCAGCGACAAGGGTTACAAGAATGCAAGTGAGGACCACTGGCTAATTCTACTTCAATTTTCCGAAAAACACAAATTTGTAACTTTTGAAGATCCAGGTCATGCTCAGTATCCAGGGCCCAGATAAAGGTGAAAATTTTATAAGGAGTCCAAAAATAAGGCATGAAGATACCATTTGGGCTCCTGGAAAAATTCAAAAGTAGTTGGTGTGGAAATGCCTAAACATGGAAAAATACACTATTCTTGGGCACTTTTTGGGGATTTCTAAAATCTTCAGAGAAGGAAAAGTGATCCCAGATCACCGATCTATAATATTTTATTTATTTATTAGTTGAAATTTTATCTACCCATCAATCCATTCAACTTTGTCTTGAAATAGTTTTTTCCAGTTTTGCTTCATTTGGGAGAGCCATTTTCTGCTAAAAATTGTAAGTCTGGACGAAATGCAAAAGGACAGAGTCACCAAATTTAGATTGATGTAGAATTTGGATGGAGCATCATATATTGGATTTGAGATTTTCTATGTATTCATAATCACAAATAATATCATCACCCGATATAAAAGTTTTCTTGGTTCTCTCCATATTTCCTTTTGCAAGAGGCATAAGTCATCCTTTGAGATTTATTGTACCAGTGAACAAATGCAAAAAGGGTGAAATTGTTTATTTCAGAGGGCCATAACTTGTAGCTACGAAATTAGAATAAGGCATGAGTATAGTCGTTGGAAAGTTAATCCAGAGAAAATAATGATGGGGGGTTTAGGTTCTACTAGAAGGAATTTGGTGGTGTTTCAAAAATGTAGGAAAAAATACAAATAAACTATGTGAACTATGCAATTGCTCAATGCAAAAGTTTCCAAATAATTTCAATTTTGGAAGAAGATTTCCAGATGATAGAGGTACATGCCAGATGTCAGAATTGGGCAATAAAGAGTGCATGTACTCATGATCGTGCATGTCTATTATTGTGAAGGCACATTTTGGAGTGCATAAACCTGACAAATACGAAGGGAATGAATTTTAAATAACAAGGTATTGATGATAAGCAGGGGAACACTCAAGTAGAGAGTGTTGTGTCAAGGAATTGTTAACAAGAAGATTAGATGATATAAATGTAGATTGTATGGTTCTGTTGCAGATTATAATTCTAGGGTCTAATGGACATGGAATCATGGAAGAGCTTGTAGAGTTAGATGAGACAATAAAGAGATTGCAGAGGGAAGTGCAAAGCAATGGGACAGGTAATGAAAAGTTGGTAAAGGGATCAAGGGGAGCAAAGTCAAACTAGTATTCAGCTGCTACAGAGTCTAAATGACTTGCAAGGTCATACCAACAAGGATTCTCACATGAAACATGAAGCCAATATGTGAATAATGTCATTAATGAGCACATAAAGGCAAAGTAAGCCCCCATAGCCTTGAAGGTAGAAATGTATTCATAGTTGCAAAGATTGTTGCAAAAGAGAACAAACATCCCATGATATAATGGGTGAGTCATAAGGATGGATAAATCATCTCTAGGGACTAGTCTATGATGACTTATAAGGGTTGCTAGTTATGAATTGGAAACTATGGCTAAAGTGTTCAAAGAAAGAAAGCCACTTATGTTATTAAAGTGTGTAGTGAAAATAGGGTACAAGTATAAAGGATTCAAGGGATATATTAATAAAATACCATTCACTTAAAAGTGCCAATGGATAATTATAACACTCCATTGAGAGCAATTGGTATTGAGTGAAAAGTAGGGTATTGAGTGGGCTGAATCACTCAATGAAGGAAACAGAAACAATTTAAAAATTGATCAAAGCCAATGCACAACTAGAGGTAATGGAAATATATGCCATAATGTTAATTAGTGAGATGGTTGGGAGATACCACAACAATAGGAAGATGGAATGATGTAAAGTACATCATCCAATGTGTTGGAAAGTTTTGGAAAGGTAAGGTTGGAACATGATTGCCTAAGTAGAGACAATTTCTAATATGACATATTGGATGGAATTGTAATATGGCCAAGTGGGACTTGGCTAGAAAATGTTCAGATGAGTATAATGATAATGCATAGGGCTATGAGGATCTAGAGGTTCAAGGACAACTACATGGAGCAAAAGAAGATGATACAAATATGCATTGTAGTGCATAATGGAGATTGTGCATGATACATATAGTGGAACTAAAATGCATATGCATTAGTAGGCATGGTGAGATCGAATGATTTATGCATACTGATGTGCATTAGTGCATGCAGGAATGCCTAAACATGCATATGACATGATTATAAACTAAAAGTAGTCTACTGATATATATGTGAAATAATGAAGCTATGATAATTGGATATGACTAATGATGGATTATGTATCTAGGAAATTTTTTTATATCATGGTTGAAGTTGTTGATGGTGTTTCTGTTGCATATGAAAACCATTAGTATGAAGAAAAATGAGGATGGTAAGAATGTTGATGAAGGGAGCTTGTGAGCTTCTATAAAATATCAGTTGATCAGGTAGTATCAAGTAATTGATAATAGCCATGCATGTATGCATTTGAGTTTCTTATGATGCATAATTACTAAAGGGAATTGAGGTAAGAATTCCCTTAGTTAAGTTTCAATATTTGAATTAATGAGTAAAGGAAAAAGACCTTGAATATATAAATATGGCTTAATGCTTGAATGCAATTATATGATATTTAATTGTATATTATGTTATGTTGGTTATGAAATCATAACCAGGTCAAGTCAGAAGACATACTCCTGCTATACCAATGAATGCCAATGGAGCTAGCCATGTGTGAGGCCATTTTGTGGTTGTATGTGAAAGAGCTGTAGTTCCATACAAGTGCTAAATGGTATTTCCCATGTATGACTGATGTTTAGACTACAACCTCTTTACCAACATTGAAGGGCACTAAGGGATTATGATCCTAGTGTTGTGTATGGGTTGAAGAGTATGGATCGAAGAGGAAGGTATCCAAATGATCGAGCAAGTAAATGGGGAAGAGTTTGGATGATGTGTTGAGATGTTGGATAGACCTTCCAAGTCACTATGGTGGAATATATGACATAAATATGCGATATTCTGGAGTCAATGCAAGGATGCATTGAGTAGATGTGGACATGGGTATTGGCACATTGGTTTATTGGCAATGATTGATTGCATTATTTCTTGGTGTGCTGATAATGCACGTGTAAGGAATTATATTTTCATTCCATTTAATATGATTAACAAACATAAGTGATTGAATTGTTAGTATGTTACAATTATGAGAACGCTTCATGAACTATTATAAATATGTAATAAAAAGTATATTGTGCATGAGATACTGACAATTTGTTCGAATAAATGAAAACGTTGATAAATATTGTAGGTAAAATGGTATCGGATATTGCAATGATGTAATTCCATAAGAAAGATTAATGCATGTTGCTGCAAGATCCATTGGTTGAAATTGCTATGGGAATCGACAATCTAGGAAAGTTGTTGCAGCTAGAATTCATGGAGCCACATCTCTGAGACTTCCTAGCCGGTCTATGTTGGAGCCTTTGGAGGAAAGTTGTACAACCTAAGGGAATATGATGCATAGAAGGGGGTACACTTCCTTGGTTTGTTCTGACTGAGGGTAACGAGAGATTGCTGGTTGGAATTGTTGCAAGAATTCAGAATTGTGAAAATCATTATGTATGGTTTTGCGCCAAAGTGATTGTGTGATATTAGGTTAGAGAGACTATATGCTAATTAAAGGTTGAAGATATGTATGTAAACCTGTGTGGTGTTGTGCACTGAGGAAATTTCAAAAATAAGGGGGAGGGGATGTAGTATCCCTGGTTTTAATCCCCGCTAATTATAATGTAATTATATAAACATGATATAGTGAGACAATATGTTTTGGGTGGTGTTAGGCGGAAATATTGTCGTTTAATTCCGTGGTAGTACTTGCCCAACTATTTAATTTGTCAATCCGATATTCATAGGCTTACAAAATACACACACTATATATGTAGGACCGAAGTAAAACTAATCTAATCTAAATTGCTGAAATGAAATTAATCTAGGAAAGCATTGAAAGACTAACTAGGAAAGCAGGAAATTGCATAAGGGAAAAACAATACAACATGTGAAGAGTTGAATGACAAGAGACATATGTGAGCTCACACAATATATCAATCTCAAATTATATTACAAGAGTCAAATGACAAAGCATAACAATGAAATAATCAAAGCTAAGAATCCCCTTCTAAGACTTCAAGCTGATCTAAGTCTAATCTCTCATCTCAAATTCGAATTTGAGGATAGGTGGTGAACTTTGACTTTGTTGGAATCTTCAAATATGCCTGGACACATCATCAAACTCATCCCACCTTGATATATAATGAAAATATGTCATTTTTCTAATATTTAATCATAAATTCACTTATAATACTGAAATTAATACAATGAAAAATAATAAGGAGAAACCCAAGTATCATTATGGAAATGGTATGATGGAAGGTTAATGGGACAATGAAATGTAAGGAATAGTGAAGGAAAAAGAGGATATAAATGTGACATTTATGAGGCCCAACATGCCCCCCAACTCAACTTGTTGCATGTCCTCATGCAACCATGCATGGATCTTCTTAAGAACTTTTGGCATTCAAACTATGGCTTTGATTGATGATGTCATTTTAACAAGGAATGCTTCCAGGGTATGCGATACAAGAATAACAACATGTGAAATTTTCTTATGGTTGGTTCTTGTGTGACAACCATGAATACAAAAGATGTTGGTTCTTGTGTTAACAACATTTATTTCACTTATTGATTTTCTTGCTGCAATAATTTAGCCATGTACTTCACTGGAAATAATAAGCTATCAATGTGCATAAGAGAGAAT